>CAHIKZ030003722.1:2485000-2532500 GCA_903632075.3 Acanthosepion pharaonis
CTTTATCCACTGGGCCCAGTTGGTTAGATCCAGTGACTAGACCCAAATAGTTGTGGGTTCAATACAGCAGTGGTGATCCAAAAACGTGGAGAGTTGAGTTAAAGGGATATAACCGAGACATCCGGAAGAGGTATGACACGTGGAACTAGAACAATCAACCTCGATCGAAATTCCAATCACCTGCAGAATGCCATAGCGTACAACGACAGAAACGTTGTGAATATGGCAATGGGGATTAGGATAACAGTCCGAATAATGTAGCTAATGTAAATAGCAACTTTTAGCGAAAAAGCTAGAGTTTCTTTGGATGAAATATTATAAGGCCAAAAGTAAAGTAGGATTAAAATTCAGGAATGGTCTCTCGAGTGCTAAATAACACGGAAAACGAAAAAAACGGACGTTGAATTAAAAGAAGCTGTTCAAGATTTTGCGCTAATTTCCAGAGAAATGTTGTATTGCACTTTATTTGGTATTCTTAAAAGAATTAGAATTTTGGAAGAAAATCTTTCGTCATCTATTTATCGATTCCTGGTCGAGTTGCAAGCATAAAAAATAAATAACTAAAAAGTGAAACTAAATCAATTTCCATTTGAAAATTATAAACTACAAGGCACAATTGAAAAGTTCATAGGCAGAATAATATATAAATGCACATAGACACAACAGTTGGTCGACTAAAATACATGCAAGTGTAGCAGAATACAGCAGCTTGTAGGACATCTGCTGTATTTTGTTGCAATTACATATCTTGTCGTCTACCAACTGGTATATCTACAGACGTTTATATCTAGGTCAGCCTATGAACTTTTCAGCCGACCACAGAACAAAGTAAAATACGTTTTTTAATGTCAAACACTCAATTTGGAAATTTATTGTATCCGTGTTTTAAATTGGAAATAATTACAGTGTATACTTGAGCATAATACGGACATTTACGACCGGTTATTTACGCAAAAATATAGGGATTTGCACTATACAGATGTAATTTTTCTGAAGGGGTTTTATAATCATACATTTTCGGTGTCCAGCTCTATTATACAGAGGTAATTTTTGAAGAGGTTTATAATCATGTATTTTTGGTGTCTGGATATACTATAGAGAGGTAATGGTTTATAATCAGGTATGGATATACTATAGAGAGGTGGTTTATAATCATGTATGGATATACTTAAGTAATTTCTTGGTTTATAATCAGGTATGGATATACTATAGAGAGGTAATTTCTTAAGTGGTTTATAATCATGTTTATATGGATATACTATAGAGAGGTAATTTCTTAAGCGGTTTATAATCAGGTATGGATATACTATAGTATTATAGAGAGGTAATTTTTAAGCGGTTTATAATCGGATATACGGATATACTATAGAGATGGATATAATTTCTTAAGTGGTTTATAATCATGTATGGATATACTATAGAGAGAGGTAATTTCTTTTATGGTTTATAATCATGTACGGATATACTATAGAGGTAATTTCTTAATGGTTTATAATCATGTATATATACATGTATGGATATACTATAGAGAGGTAATTTCTTAAGCGCTTTATAATCATGTGTCCGGCTGTATTATAGAGAGGTAATTTTTTAAGTGGTATATAATCAGACATCTTCAGTGTCCGGATATACTATAGAGAGGTAATTTCTTAAGTGGTTTATAATCATGTATGGATATACTATAGAGAGGTAATTTCTTAAGCGGTTTATAATCATGTATGGATATACTATAGAGAGGTAATTTCTTAAGCGGTTTATAATCATGTATGGATATACTATAGAGAGGTAATTTCTTAAGCGGTTTATAATCATGTATGGATATACTATAGAGAGGTAATTTCTTAAGCGGTTTATAATCATGTGTCCGGCTGTATTATAGAGAGGTAATTTTTTAAGTGGTATATAATCAGGCATCTTCAGTGTCCGGATATACTATAGAGAGGTAATTTCTTAAGCGGTTTATAATCATGTATCTTCGGTGTCCGGTTTTACTATAGAGAGGTATTTTTTGAAGAGGTTTATAATTATGCATATTCGATGTCCGGCTGAACTATACAGAGGTAATTTTTTGAAAAGGTTTATAATCATGCATTTTCGGTGTTCGATTTTACTATAGAGAAGTAATTTTTGAAGAGGTTTATAATTATGCATTTTCAGTATCCGGCTTTACTATACTGAGGTAATTTCTTAAGTGGTTTATAATCATGTATGGATATACTATAGAGAGGTAATTTCTTAAGCGGTTTATAATCATGTGTCCGGCTGTATTATAGAGAGGTAATTTTTTAAGTGGTATATAATCATGCATCTTCGGTGTCCGGATATACTATAGAGAGGTAATTTGTTAAGCGGTTTATAATCATGTATCTTCGGTGTCTTCATTATGCCTGAAGTCGGCTTATATAATTGTATATACGGTAGTTTTTTTTTGTTTTGTAGAGTATTATTTTCACATATGGCAAAAATCAAATCATTTTCATGTTTTCTTTTGTCATTGTTTAAAATCCTAATGTTTTTGAAACTATATATACGTCTATCTCTGCGCCTACCTTCCTTCTTCTCCTCTCTCCCCCTCCTTCTCTCTCTCTCTCTCTCTCTCTCTCTCTCTCTCTTTACCCTACGTACGTTCGCTATACTAACTTTTGAACTGGGGGTGTCGACAAAATGAGAATACAATCGTCATTATTTCATCAGTTTCTCTCAGCCAGTCTGTGATATACGGCTGAACAGAACTCGAACCCCATAGGTAGACCTTACAATATTGTAGACCTTACTTATTATAGTTGTGTCGGCTAATGAAAAGATTAAAACGCATACGTAACTGATGTGGGGCCAAAGTTGTGACCACGGAAGGAAAACACGGAACCGGATTAGAGGTAAGAAAGATATATTAAACAAAAAGATTACAAAGATAGTGTAAGTGTAAGCGGAGCTTACTATGTGCTTGTGTCCAATATTGGTAGTCGTTCGCGGCTGATACTACGGTATTAGAATATACTCTCTCTCTCTCTCTCTCTCACTCACTCATTCTCTCTCTCTCTCTCTCTCTCTCTCGTCCAATTTAGTAAATCTCATAAAGGAACTCAAACAACAATTTCCCCATGTTTTTTTTCTGGCGGCCTTGGGAAATGTACTAAAATTAAAGCTAAGTTCAAGGTGAAGGACGGTGCACAACCGGTATTCAAAAAGAAACGGAATGTCCCTTTCGCTGCTCAAGAGCAAATCAACAAAGAGTTAGATAGACTCATTCCAAAAAATACAGAAGTCTTTGAAGACTCCATCATTGCTACTCTAAGGACAAATTGTGAAATCAAAAACATGATCGCGAGTACCATAAGAGAGCTCCCAGTTACTTTGGCCGATATAAAAAGGGAGACTCAAGAGGATGAATTCATTCAATCCATAAAAAGCAAAATTCGCAACAAAGACCCCAATATGCCTGAAGTTTTCTCCCTCTGGGATGATGTCCTACTATACAATGACCGCGTAGTGATTCCAAACAGCCTACAAAGAAAAATCCTCAGGGATTTTCACATGGGACATCCGGGGAAGAACCGTACGAAAACTTTTTGAAAATCTTCCATATTTAGACAAACAAAAATGACAGCGATTTTTTGTTGCTTTGAAACCCGTGTACCAAGGGGAGGCACACAAAAAATCTTGATAGATTTTGTTTCTTTTACAAAAAAACATATATGGACAGACAATTAGTTAAAATAAACTAATTATGTGTTTAGCTTTTTTGCGATTCCGTGGTTCTGTTAATTTTAACGTAATTGTATAAATTTCCACCACACTTATGTATTTTTTTATATAGAGGCACAAAAAAGAGAAAACTCGCCTCAGTGAATTTGAGGGGAGAATAATTTTATGCACGAGATTCAACTCAGTTACATAAAAAAATTTTAGATAGATTTTTTCGAAAACTTGAGTCGTAAGTAGTACTTCGGCTCTTGTGTTGTCAGCTTGTTTTATGAACAAACAGTTTTTTATCTGTGTGTGGGTGTGTAAGAAATCGTTCTCGTAATGTTATTTGGAAAGACTTTAATATGCCGTAGATGTCGAATCGCTAGTTCGTCACTGCTGTTTGGTATCGGAATATTTCTTTTATATGTAGACGCTGGGTGTTGCGTTTAAATCGCTAATGTAGTAATGCCAGCTTGATTTCTCGTTCAACACTGCTGTGGGAACGCGTGGAGTTTCTATGTATTTTGCGAGTACTCTGTCGCTATTGATATGGTAAGAACGAAACTCTCGAATCTTTCTGTCGCCACTGATGTGGGACTGGTAAGGTATTGAGGTTTCGGCGTGAGTGCGTTTCTCGAATTCTTCGTCGCCACTGATGTGGGCCCAAAGTTGGGACCACAGAAGGAAAACACGGAACACAGATTAGAGGTAAGAAAGATATATTAAACAAAAAGTTTACAAAGATAGTGTAAGTGTAAGCGGAGCTTACTATGTGCTAGTGTCCAATATTGGTAGTCGTACGCAGCTGATACTAAGGTATTAGAATACTCTCTCTCTCTCTCTCTTTCATCGTCTTCTCCTAGAGTGTTATATCGCATACTTTATATAGTCCTGGAAGAGTCCATGTTGTAGGTATGTTACGGTCTCACAACAGTAACATTACATTTTGTTTCACTCCGGAAGCGTAACTTACGGCAGGCCATTATATGTGTGCGGCCACGTAGCCCTCACCTGAACTTGCACTCTCGTTGACGGTTTAAGACTGAGTATCTGTCCTTTTGGGTTAGTGTTTGACTGTGTCTTCCTGTGCGCACATCACAGATTCAGCTGGGTTCATCATTCGGGCATATATCGAGACAGTCTGGTGCAACGTAGATATCCACACCTGCTTGCAGGTAATCCTCACATTAAATGCGCAGACGGTTTTCTATGAAGGGCATTGAGTTTTTTTAACGTTATCTGACGTGAGAAAAATAAAACAATGTCACTTCATGAGCATAATCAGACATCAAATTAGTTTTCTTGTTTTTCTCTCATTTAACACCCAAACACACTGAAATGTTCGTAATGGAGCTTCCGGCGTGAATGCCAAGCAGTACAGCATGCCATTTCCAAATTTCCAGCGTAGTGAAATGCGTCGTGGTGCGCCTTTTCTTACAGATGATACCTAGCTGACCCTATTATACTGTGCAATCGACAAAATCAAAAAGAAACATCGCACCTGCGCACACTGTACATGTAGAAAAAGGGTTTATCCCCCAAAGGACATTCATACTGACATGGTTGCTACATTAGGTAATAAAACCCAAGTCTGATCAAGAGTGCAAAAGTGGATAGCTGGATTTAAGAGGCAGTCTTGAAAGTGACCGAGTATCTGAACTTCCCGCAACTGAGACTAACAATGAAAACATTGACCTTGTTCACCACATGGTGATGGATGGAAAGCGATTGACAATAAATCAATATTAGCATATCCCTTGAGAGAGTTGAGGACATTCTGCACAATGAAGTTAGAATGCGAAGGTTTCTGCTTGGTGGGTTTCTACGCCTTCCGACATCTGATCAAAAGCGTACCAACCAGATAACATCACAGAAAAATATAAAATCATTTGGGGAAGATCCAGATGGTTTCATTGGACGTTTCCTTACTCAGAATGGGCATTAGGTTTGTCATTTTGATCCAGAGACGAAGAGACAATCTATTCAGTGGAAACATTCTTCCTCCAAAGAACGTCACGGTCTTTTCCTTCTCAGGAAGGATGATGATCTTAGTTTTTTGGGATGCAAAAGGCATTTTTCTTTTATCTTCAAAAGGGTCACACCGTCACTGGCAAATACTATCCCATGTTGCTGAGGCATTTCGGAAATGCTATCAAGACTAAGCCTCAAAGAAATCTGTTGAAAGGGCACTGGTTCCAGAACACAAGTTCTTGGTTCAAATGGCTGTCGTATGTGACTGCCCCTTTGAACTGGTTGATCACCTTCCCTATTTATTTTATTTAGCCCAATGTAACTATCATCTGTCCCCCAACATGAAAAAAAAACATTTGTTTGGGAACCAATATTGCATAATTATGACATCATATCTGCAGTTGATGTTTTTTTTTGTTTTGTTTTTATGCTAGGCCACAAACATCTCCTGAGCCGACCAAGCATAGAAATGAACACAATATGGGAACGAGTAATAAAGAGCGCTAAAAAAGCAATAATAATAACAATGAAAATTGCAATATGAGCTCTGGTAAAAACATGTAATGATAACAGTAAAAACTGCAATATGATCACTGGTAAAAATTGGTTGCTGAAGACATTAGGTTTATAATATCCAAAAATTCATACACTGATTTTCTCTAGGACACATCGCACAGTGGATAAAGGCGTTAGTTAGATCCAGTGGCAGGACCCAAAGAGTGTGAGTTCAATATCTGGTTAAGGTGATGGAGAACTTGGAGAGGGGAATTAACAGGAGATAACTGATAACACACATCCATTAGACATGGCACGTGGAACAGCCTACCCTTGCGAGTGAAATGGTTCAGTTCGACATTCCAACCACCTGAAGAAGTTTGAAGCGTAAAACAGCCGAAACGTTGTGATAAATATGGCAACAAAAATGAGGATGATAGTCCGAACAATGTAAATAGTGTTTTTCTTTTATTTACAAACAGGATGAAAACTTCTTCACTAATGGGATCCAAGCACTACAACATTGACGAACACTTCAAGAAGTGTGTGGACCGTAAGGGGGGTCTATGTCGAAAAATAAACCTCATTTGGTCACATTCCCTGGGAATATATTTGGTTAGCCTATGAACTTTTCAGCCAACTCTCGTATGCGTTAAAAATACAATAAAGACCAAAATATAAATAAAAGAAACAATACTGATTATATTAGTAGTCAATAATCAAATCAGACCGGAAATAGTGTATTTTTGCCATATCAAAGCTACCCAATGCTTACTTTTAGAGGCTTGACAGAGTACAAATATGTCTACGTGATGTTGTGTTTGATGAAATATTTTCCATAATCTAACCCCATTCTCACAGACCAAACGTCTCATGTCTCTCGCTACTCTATCCATATTTCCATGGAAAATATACTGACGAACATTATTCCTTACTTCAACCAGTTCTGCATTTTACAACTGCTAACACATGCTACGTATACAATAGATAACTTCACTTATAACTAAAAAGAAAAAAAAAAATAACAGTAAAACATGATAGGAACAAGGCCCCAAACATAATAAAAAGTTTTATCGTCAAAATGTTTTTAGGTACCTCCATTTTGTCGCTGAAAAAAAAAAAAGCTTTGCATGAACAAGAAGCCCCCAAACTTAATAAAAACAAAGTTTTATCCTTAATATCTTTATGTTATTATTAAGAGGAAAGACCAAATCATTTTTTTATTTAAACTTTTTAATCCTTTCTAGCACGTTCGAAATTTGGGTTAACAATCTTATATATTTTTGCGTCAACGATCGACGTAATATTTTCGATTAGTGTTTTCGCGTTTGTTTTTTTTTCAGGTGTGAAACACATTGATTTAAAAATTCTTGCAAAAAATCAAATAATCATAGGTTTTGAATGAAGCTTTCAGGGCTTATTCACAAATGTATGAAATTATTTTTGAAATTTATCTTTTTAGAATATCTTGGTAAAAATATTTTTGACTTATGTCACTCTCCAATTAATTAATTTCATGAAATTTTGAGAAATTAAATTTGAATCTCAAAATTTGTTTTATTAGTTAAAATAACGACTCCTTAGAGAAATAAACCATCAATATTTTCACACTACTGCTCACTTCTCGAAAATGTGCTCTGTATTCTATTAATAAGAAAAAAGCTTGTTGATGATTCCCGCGCGCTACAGTCTTAGTCTCTTCAACCAAGGATCGGCAATTATCTACATATAACTTCATTCAGTAACACTCTACCATGAATGGCTCATGGGCCTCGTTGTAAACTCGGGAACGTTAAAGAATAGAATAATCAAACGAAGGTCGTTAATGAACGATAATACTTTGGAGAAGAACAACACATATAAGATTCACCAGCGACGCGTATAATTAGTAGTCAACTGCTAGAAAAAAATTCCACAATGAATCGCCAACTGCAGGATATCTACCAACTGCGCCACACGGTCAGATATGACACAATGCCGAATTTAATGTGGGGTATCCTTGCCCGTAGGCTCGGCCATAAATTCCCCGTAAACCCCGTAGAAAAAGAGGTCGGATAGCTGTTTCCCGAGACAAGAATCTGCCATTCGTCTGGGGATCCTCTTTGTCCGGAGGCAGAAAGCTGGACTAGCTCAGCTGTAGACGAATCTCCAACGGCAGGATATCTACCAACAGAAGGCCGAATTTAATGTTGGGTATCCGAGTCCGTAGGCTCAGCCAAAATTTCCATGTAGACCCCATATAAAACGGAATCGGGTAGGTGTTTCCAGAGTCGAAATTCTGTCCTTCGATATAGCCTCGTCTGTGATTCCTCTCTTCCCAGAGGCAGAGAGTTTGACCAGCACAGCTGGGGACAAATCTTCAACTACAGGATATCGACCAACCAACGAATCCACAAGGCCGAATTTAATTTGGGCGAGAGTTTGATCAGCACAGCTGGAGACGAATCTCCAACTGCAGACCAACATACAGTAATTACTATTCTATTTATGTGGATGGGGACATACTCATTATCGTACGTAGGTATGCTACAACAGGCCTTATACTTGGTGATCAACAGCAAAGAAAAAAAAAATCTATAGTATACTAATATAATAAGCAAGTATATATCAACGAACATTGAGAATAACTCTTTGAAAAATACTTCGTGTCACAAATATCACAATTATTTTAAACGGACGTAGATTTTTCTTGTTTCACTCCTCATGTCTAGGGATGCCTCAACAACTTGTGAATATTTCTCGATAATTGCTCGTCATCCGGGACAATAACGTAATGGATTAAGGCGTTGTTTTGTGAATTTGGTGGCGTAGTAATTGTGAGTTCAATCCTAGGGTCGGACAGTTTATACATGCAATCAGTGGAAACGGGCGAGCTAAAACTGGGCCGTACTAACAAATAAGAAATGAACGATATCCCTAGATATGGTAAGTGGACCGAGAACAGACTACCTCGTAGATTAAATAAAGTGTTCAGTTCAGAATTCAGGACTGTATATTGACCGTGTAACATCCTACGGTGTTGGACAAAATTACTTCTAGTGCCAGCTACAATGTATTCAATTTCCTTATCTTCTATGCTAAATTTGTTAGCAGGGAAAATCGAACAGATTCTACTACCATTTTGCTGACAATCACGCCATGTTAGACGCCTAAAGACACATTGCTGGTGATGTTATCTTACTTATTGTTTCGATTATTCTATTTTAACTTCATGATATATGGGGCCATTTAAACAATAGTTCATCGGGTGAAATTTAATGCAGACAGTAAAAAAAAAATTTGGAAAGGAAAGGAATTATGAAAAAAAAAAAAGAAAATAATGTTTTAGAAGTTGTTTTAGTTCATCAACTTCAGGACGACTATTGCTTCATATGGATCATGTATACAGTTTCTCAGTTGATATGATGAAAATGATAAAAAAAAGACGGTCGTTCAAAATAATCAGCTTTCCTCACGATATAAAAATATTAGGTGATTGAATACCGGACGACCATCCCGCATACTTGAAAATAAGTACACATACTCACTCACACACACATAAATACATAAAATACACCTATATATTTACAAGCATATATATATATATATATATATATATATATATATATATATATATATATATATATGTGTGTGTGTGTGTGTGTGTGTGTGTGTGTGTGTGTGTGTTTGTTTGTGTGTGTGTGTGAATAAAGACAGACGGAAAACTTATCTAAGTCGCGCATTTTATACACATATACACACGCATACACACACATATATACATATATTCCATTAAAAATTGTTTTATGTAAAAATGACAGGAGATTTTATATATATAAAAAACCAGGTTATTCACATACACACGTACATACTCATATATATATATATATATATATATATATATATATATATATATATATATATATAAAGATAGATAGATAGATAGATAGAGTATAGCTGGCCACTCGTATTCGTGTATACCTGTCTACTAGGGAGGCTAGCCAATCCCTATTGCAGACGCATGCTCAGGCTCATTTGTGTTTATTCAACGCCCACAGAGCCCACTTGTGGATTATACTGGAACTATGTTACATTTAACCGTTTTGACAGTGAAAGAGTGGGACCGATATGCCAGCCTAGTAGAACGTTTACATTCATGCAGTCTGGGAACCAGCGAAAGTAGCTCATCGAAACAGCTACCGTGAAAATATTTGTAGAAGAGAGAGAGAGAGAGAGAGAGAGAGAGAGAGAGTCCATATCACGTCTATGGTATAACGATCGTAGTCTAGGTGCCAGGTCAGGACCTATCATCGTGCATGTTCGTCTATGAATTTTCACAAGGACCTAGAGACGTACACCAGAGCATATATGACAGCAACATTCCATGTAAGGACGGATGGTTGATTTACAGATTTGAAGGAGGGACTCAAACGAGATAAACTTTCTGGCAGGACACAGAGAACCAAATTTCCTTGCTGTAGAAGAAGCTATTGATTCAATGTATATATTCCACATCATGTCAGCGGACAGCGTGCGACTAAGCAGGCATAACGTGGTTCTCTCAAGGAGTTGGGAATCAGTCATTCTGATAGGAAGCAGTAAGGGTTCTCTGTGGATGGTAAAGGAGAGCAGCTTCGTTTTGGAGGCATTAAAGTTTACAAGCCATTTCCTGCCCCAGTCAACCACAGATTGGAGGTCCTTTTCGAGATCAGCAGCCAGGTTAGTTTTGTCAATGATACCAGATTTACTATTGAGACAGGAGTAAATAGTGGTGTCGTCCGTGTAGATGCCAACTTGGGAACTGATGACATCGGGAAGGTCATTGATGAAGATCAGGAACAGTGTAGGCCCCAAGATAGAGCCTTGGGGAACACCAGCGTTCATGATAAAGGAGGCGGAGTAGAACCCGTTTAGGATAACCTTCATTTGACGGTATGAGAGGAATGATTGTATTAAGTCAAATGATCGTCCTGTAATACGATATTCCTGAAGCTTACGAAGAAGGCTAGCATGCCAAACCCTATCAAACGCTTTAGAGATATATAGAGCCAGAACTCGAGCTTCTTCATTATCGTTGAGTGCTTGGTATACAAATTCACTTAAGGACGTGTGCACATCAGTGGTAGATCAGGCAAAGCAGAAACCATATTGCTTGTCCGAGAGCAGATTATGTGAAGTAAGGTGCTGACCCAGTTCGACGTTGATTAAAGCCTCGAAGACTTTACCAAAGAGCGGTAGGAGGCTGATAGGACTGTAGTTAGACGGATCAGAAGGGCCACCAGTGTTCTTAAAGGCAGGCACAACAGATGAGGATTTCCAACAGGCTAGAAAGCAAGAGTCGGTAAGGCAGTAGTTGTAAAGTTTAGAGAGGTCAGGAGACAATTCAGGAGCACATTTCTTCAGGATAATCCTCGGTATCCCGTCCCCACCACTAGACTTATGGGAGTCTAATATATATATATATATATATATATATATATATATATATATATATATATATATATATATATATACACGTTTCATTAAATAATATAGACAAGTGTTGTTTTGTTTGATATGTTTGTAATTACATCTTTGATAATGGCTTGAGTAAGCCGAAAGCTTAGATTATATTAAAAATAATGGATAAATATTGTGAATTCCTTTTTTCGGTTAATGATAATGTTATCAAACTTATTAGAAGATACGAAAAAATTTTATATAAAATAAATAGACAACACTTGTTATATTATTTAATGAAACGTGTATAAATGAAAATATGCTGCCTAAATACACACAATATATATATATATATATATATATATATATATATATATATATATATATATATATATAGTCTGCTCTACTTATTGCATTGAGCACTTTATTTAGTTATGTTGCGTAATAGTATCGGTTTTTCTTCTTTGGACCTTTGGGCTTGCATGCTAGACGATTATTTTCGGTTAACGTACATGTTCTTGGTTCTTTCCTTTTTTATATCTTTTTTTTCCTTTGGTATTGGTTTGATTATTTGCAAATCAAGACACCGAAGGTTTTCCGAACGAGTATAGTTTCTTATACTTATAAGATTTACTACTACTACTACTACTACTACTATATATATATATATATATATATATATATATATATATATATATATATATATATATATATATATATATATATATATATATATATATATATATATATATATATATATATTTCGTTAAAAACGACAGACAAAATTAATTGAGCTTTTTTTATTTTCTTGTGTTCTTTGAGCTTTTATTTAATTGATGTGTTCTGAATGATGATATTCTTATCTAGAGTGTGTGTTCTATGTATGTTCAGACATGTTCTGTGTTTTCACACTCTACTTGATAATGAATATCCATCATTGAACCATCCTTGATAATGGCTAAAAGTATAGGAAAAGTTTTGGAAAAACAGAACATTGGACAGTTCTTACACACTCTTTTGTCCAGAAAAGAAAGCTCTTGTCAGAACACAAGAAAAATTAAATAAAAAGCTCAACTGTAGTACCTTGTCTGTCGTTTTTAACGAAACATGCATAAAGGAAGGATTGCTGCCTAATTATACAAATATATATATATATGATAAATTGATACTCTGCTGTATTTATCATATATATGTATATGTGTGTGCGCATGCGTGTACATGTATGTACATATGTCTGTGTGTTTGCGAACGCGCGTATGTGTGTGACATTCTGAGTGTTCAGAAGGGTAGCTTTCAGAACATGAGCGGTTGGTTCGAATATCACTATGTTCAATATTCCAACGATGTGAATTGATTATAACATCGTACATGGGAAGCAATCTGGGCGACACACGCGGTTTGGATTTGACTGGAAACCACGTGTTTCGTTGTCTGTCGCCTTGTGAGTAAAACTGTGCAAAGGAAATTGTTCGGAAGTCGTGGAGGGTTGTGCAAATTGTCTTTCGAGCATACGTCTTGGTCTGTATCGTTTCATTGTAAACCGCACATTGGTTTTGTGCGTGTTGAAGAAACGACAATGTGCTTGAAGAGGCATTTATTATATATATATATATATATATATATATATATATATATATATATATATATATATATATATATATATATATATCGCTTACATTGTTTGCCTAGATAAAGTCGGAAGACGAAACGCGTCAGTAAGTAGTAAGAATTTTTCCAATTGTCATATTTATGCCTATTTGTCTTCTCTTCAGAATTATCTTGGTAAAATCTATCTATCTATCTATCTATCTATCTATCTATATATATATATTGTTCCTCGTAACTATTCAGAGACCTTATATATTCTCTTGTTCCTGATAAAAATAAGAAAATCATTATATATACATATTCAAATCTAACACGCTCTCTCTCTCTCTCTCTATATATATATATATATATATATATATATATATATATATATGAATGATAAAAGCGCAACACGCACAAACACTTCCCAGATGTAATATCATACGATATTTTTCTCCCTGTCCCTCACGTCCTCTCAATGTGAACAATATAGTCCTAAACAAAAATGACACATACATACAAACACCTTTATCTACATATACGTATACATATAATGTACGCCGAAAAATCAGATACATAAGCACGACACATACATCACACATACTCATACACACACTCGACCACTCACTCAGTCACTAACTCTCTCACGCACACATTCTTACCCAAACATGCAATCACATATTCAGGCCTCATACCACATACACGTACACACATACACATGTACTCATATATCTTTTTTCAAAATCGCTCGATGTCATATCGGAGTTTATCCAGTTTTTGCAGAATATTTTTTCTTTAAAATTGTTTTTTTTTCTGGGGAATTCAAATCAAAATTCCAGTGCTACAGTAAATCAAGATTAATCTACAAAAAAATTTCATTCGGAAAATATTTTACAAAGGAGTTTATATCATCTAACTTAATCCATGTCTGAGCTTCCACTTGTTTTGCAGTGTGACCCAGCAACTGGGTGATTCGCACCTAATGTTACGAGCCCCATATTTCCTGTAAACATCTAGCAAGTATATATATATATATATATATATATATATATATATATATATATATATATATATATATATATATATATACTTTACTAATGTAAACCTATAATGTTAAGAATTTTACTTATTAACGCACTAATACGAAAATGGAATAAAATAAATCAGTAATGGTTATATTTGCCGTTTCATCAACACTCATAATTCATTAAACATAAAAATGATATTTCTCTCATAATTTTTTATGAAAATACGTTTCTAAATTTCAGTATTTATTATTGCTCTATCGAGTACTGACGAAAAATCCTTCCTAAAATTCTGATTGTGGAACGTCAACATCGTGATTATGCCATTATTTTCTCTTCGAGTTAAATGTGAAAAGCATTTTCGTTCTTGGTGTTGCTGGATGTCCTCAAATTTTGTAGATTTTCTTATCAGCTTTCTTTTTATGATTCTGTAATGCCAGCTCAAGATGTTTGACGAAGACTAATGAACTTAAAGTACAGACTTCATAGGCTCGAAAGCATTTTTATTTATCAATCTGAGAAAGCTGTTGTGTACAGCTGACAGATCAGATATTTCCGAATGTGTTTCGCACCATGCATATGAAATTCTCCATCTGACCAGGCTATAAGAACATGACTCGAATTTTTTAGGTGGATATTTTGGTTTTGAAACGGTGATGGACGAAACTGGCTATAAATTGATCTGTTTTATATTCAGTTTCTTTATCTCTTGTACATGATTTGTTATAACTTATTCACACACCGAGGTATCTTGAAGTGTTCAGTTTACTGAAATATCTTGAAAATATGGTCATGTAGTTTTGCGATAAAATCAATAAGATACAGTAAAACTGCTAATAAAGTAATTGTAATAAAGAACATATTAATGACCAAGTGATTTTGGTGGCGTAAGGAATATGGTCGTGGAAATGATTGTCGACAAGAAGAAAGAAAATAAGGCAAATCACAAAATGGAAATACCAAATCGAAAAAGCACAACTATTTAAATATCCAAGAAACCGTGAACGGAAAGTGCGACACCGAAAATCAGATTCTGAGAGAATTAGAAGTCCAAACAGTATTCATTGAGGCAACTGAAATGTGGTTATGCAGAAGGATGCTGAGAATAATATATAGTGGCCGTGTGAGAAACGATGAAGTTTTAGAGAAAATGGATACAAAAAGGACACTTATATTTAAGATCAGAAAGATAATGTTGAAAACTGTATGATATATAACGAGGAAAGAAGGCTTGTAAAATTTGACATACACAGGGCATATTGGAAGCAATAGGGACAAAGGAAACGGAGCATGAATCTACCTAAGGAATTTATGTAAATGGATTGCAGAAGAGGGTCGAGGAAAGATAGCAAAAAGACAAAATTTACTAATCGCAACAAAAGACGGGAAAATTTGAAACCATGATATCCAAAATCATCAAGGGACATGGCTCAAAGAAGAAGAAGAAGAAGAAGAAGAAGAAGAAGAAGAAGAAGAAGAAGAAGCAACGTACGTACAATGTCGGCTTGGAAGGCATGAATATATCTTTTCACGCCTCCAGTTATGTGTTAAGTAGCAGAGTGGTCTGGGCTCTGTAGTAATTGCTAGCAACTATTCTAGAAGGAAAACGATAGATTTTAAGAAGTTAACAGCGGTAAAATACTCTTGCCAAAGAACGTATGACAATTCGGAGATAATATAAATAAAAGTTATATGTTGAGAGGCAAGATCATCTAAGTTCTGAACTGACATGGCATTAACTATAAAATTAAAAACAAAAATAATAATAGTATGTTGTGATAGATGACATATATAAGATGAAGTAAGACTAGTAATAAAATAACAATATTAATGTCTGTAAAGAATCCCTACGTTATGATAAAAGGCTAAAATGAAAATATTAAAATATACTTCGTAAAAAAAACTAATAATCTTAAACAATTGTATATCAAAACATCGTGTTGTGATAAAATGTAAAAACGTAATGATTATCAGTACGAAATGTATAATAGGCAAAAGTTTTCGATTTTTATTCTTAGACTTACTTTTATGTGCTTCTACCACTAATACCCTAATGAATCTGTTAGATCTTTAGCAGGCTAGAACGGTCTTTGTAGCCTAGAATCGTAACCATTATATATATATATATATATATATATATATATATATATATATATATATATATATATTATTTTAAACATTATTTTAGTGGATAACCGTATTTGACTATATGCTACGTTTGTTTATTTTAAACAGTGTTTCATTTCGCCTACCGACCTGAACGTTGTAGAGAAATGCCGTAGTGTGCATTTTCTTTAGAAATTTTTTTCGAAAATGTACAGTCTGGCAGAGGATATATCTATATCTATCTATCTATCTATCTATCTATATATATATATATATATATATATATATATATATATATATATATATTACTTTTAAACATTATTTTAGTGGATACCTGTATTTGACTATATGCTACTTTTTTTTTATTTTAAACAGTGTTTCATTTCGCCTACTGACCTGAACGTTGTAGAGAAATGCTGGAGTGTGCATTTTCTTTAGAAATTTTTTTCCAAAATGTACAGTCTGGCAGAGGATATATATATATATATATATATATATATATATATATATATATATATATATATATATTAAGAAATGGACAAAGTCCGACAATTTATTTATTAAAGACATTTTATGTTTAACGTTTTTTTTTTTATAGATACAAGTATTTAAGTAAAAGTTATTTAATACTGTTTATTATAAACAGAGTATTTACTTAAATACTTGTATCTATAAAAAAGAACGTTAAACATAAAATGTCTTTATATATATATATATATATATATATATATATATATATATGTGTGTGTGTGTGTGTGTGTGTGTGTGTGTGTGTGTTGTCTCTGGGATGCAGAAATACATGGGTGGTTTCCAACCGTGCAGTAAATTTTATTTCCTACACAATTTTTTAAAAAATAAATAACTTCTTTAAAACACTAGTAAATAATTTAAACGTATAGAATGTTTGATAAATAAATATGCATCTGTTGAATAAAGATTCTTCCTATAAGATGTTAATAACACTAAGAAATCAATGTAAAATTACAAAAATACAACCAAATTCGAATAAATTTCAATGATATGTAGATCTTTATAAGAACCCTGTTTTCTGTGCTTACATGAAAAATTGAAAATTATCAGATTTAATTAAATTTCTTACTAAGTCAAAGAAGTGAATTAACTGTAAATTGGAAACATAGTTTACATTTTACCTCACAATTTAGTTAAACTTTCAAACTTGATTATGCTTTTCTTACCTATTTCTGCTATAGAAAATTCAACAGTTAAAAAATTATATCGGAAGTACCAAGAATTACTTTAAAACTAGATGATACCAATTTATATTATCTTTCTCCAATAACGCGTACAGAAATAGAAAGTCCCCTTTCAAATGCTTTTGGAAATTAAAAGAAGTTAATAAAACCCCTACAGTAAAATGGGAAATATTAAAAAAAACAACTATAACTTTTAAATCTGTAAATGAACTGTGTTTCTTATTTTTACATAAAATATTACACATAATCAAATTTGGTGACAAACATCTGTTAAACCAAAGGATTGAATTAAACGTAAATAGCCGACACAGTTTATGTTTTACCTTCAAAGACAGTTAAGTTTTAAAAATTACGTATTACCATTTCTTACACCCATAATTTATTAGTGTACAATGACCTACTCTCTACGTGTAATTACTATATTTTGTTTATTGAGCTAACATATTGTTATTTATTGCTGTCCAGTTAGTTTTGTTAATATCGTATATAGATTTCCCACTTTTTTAAATTTATCTACAGGCCACTTTAAGAATATTCCTCAATATAAAAAAAAACATATTTTTTCTGTTAATTTACGCCTGATTTACCCACACTTCCCTTTAACGCCCTGTCAAAAAATTGAACATGTCAACAGATGCATATTTATACAATTAGGATACAATTGTCTCTGTCATATTTTACGAAATCTTCAATGATTGCCGGTTTATGTTCTGGTTTAACGTGACATGAAAAATAACTGTCCCTGAGCATACTGATCTATTTAGCGTAGATCAGACATTCAGTTGGTTAATCAAGACATACCCACAAGTCTATTTTTAATTCTGTCTGATGCCCCACCCACATTTAACTTTCAGAACGGAGTTAACACATTGATTTTAAATTTCCTTAAAAATCATTTACTGACAAGTTAATTACTATCGCTTGAATAAGCGCAATCATAGTATTGAAATATGAATGTTTTTGTGTAGCGATTTCAAAAAGTTTTTATTATAATCTCTTATTATATATATATATATATATATATATATATATATATATATCTGTGTATATATATATATATATATATATATATATATATATGTATATATATATATATATATATATTAATTTCAATTAAAAGGTGCAAATATAATTTATAAATTCATGAATCATTCATACAAAAAACAAATACAGAGGTTAATGATTTAAATGGCGAGAATACTTCGTCGCAAACAATATAAATAAGATACATCAACCCCGAACCTGTATATGAATAAACAATAACACATTTCTCATAGCATTTTTTCGGATTACATCTCTATTTTCGTTGTCCTCTTATTATTGAGAAGTAAAAACAAGAACAAAATCTACTTCCATACCTGATGATGTCTGTAGGAACAGACGAAAGCTTGTAAAAAAATTAAAAATACCTTATGCAACTGGAATTTATAAACGGAGATCATATCATTCATATACAGGTTCGTATCTTATTTATATTGTTTGCAACGAAGTATTCTCGCCATATAAATCATTAACCTCTATATTTGCTTTTTGTATGAATGATTCATGAATATATATATTAGTGTGTGTGTATACATATAGAGCTTTAAGATATAATATATTCTTGGCTTAAAGTGCTCAATATCAGGGAGAGAGTCTATGTAACACCGTAACACCGACAGTTTGCTTTTGTCTAGCCTGAAGCCACGCACTTTATTTATCGTATATTCCATTAATGGGAGCATTCCTGGAACTCCATTTTTTTTATAGTGAGCAGCTTCGTAGTCGCATTCTTTTCGGTTGCATCGACGTGATGAAATCGCGTGCCTTTCAAGTTGAATTTGATCTTTGAAGAATAAGTCGTAAGGGTTGATATCTAGAGAACATGGTGGTTGTCGGACCTGGGGAATGCTGTGCCTGGACCAAAACGTCTCCATAAACCATAGTAAGTGATGGGACCTGTGTGGTGTGGTGAGTCGACTACACTCTACACACTTTCCTTCCAAGCACTGCTATAAACAAGGAAAGCGAGCAAGAACGTTATAACTCAGTGTGCATTTCAAGGTATCTTTGTGCCAAGTGGCTTCACTCGGCGGTCTTTAGCTCCACTATCATAGCAATAGTCCAGATAATTTTCGTCCAGATCTCGCATATATATATATATATATATATATATATATATATATATATATATATATATATATATATTTATGCACCAATCCTTCATTTATACATGTTTCACTAAAGACGACATACAAGGCACTGTGTTCGAATAAGTGTTTACTTTTCTACAAAAGTTAAATGCATGTCAACTACAAACAAGATGAATCTTCACTAAAAGAAATACACTACCCCGATTGACCCGAACAAACAAAATCAAATAAATTATCTACTACAAAAAAAATAAAATAAAATAAAATAAAATAAAACAGCTAACCTTAACCTCAAAAAATAATAGCCACCAACAAAATCAAAATTACAATGAACGGACATTATCTATGAGTTCAAATGCCCCTTAAGTAAATTTGTTCCTGGTCAATCCGAATTCATAAATAATTACATCGGTCACATTAAAACATGCTTAGCAAGACGCCTTACGATACACCTATCTCCATTATAACCCTTTTTATGATAAACTTGGTGCCATTAGAACCCACTTAAACACACACGAAAACTTACCAGAATCCATCCGAAACATAAAACATAATAACTTCATACACAGTTAAAAAAAAACAAAGATTAAAAATAATGAACGCCTTAATAATAAAAAAGAAAAATCCAACGCTCAATAATATTAACTACGAAGGCGACACAATGTGCTGTGGTTGGAATATAAAACATCCCTAGACCTCTAGAAATATACACACAACCCACACACACATTTAAAAAGCCAAAAAATAAAATCATCCTTGATAATGATTAAACGAAAGTGCTCGAAATTACAGAACATTTGGGCAGTTTCTACACACACTGTGTTAAAAAAAACAACTTGTTCGAACACAAGAAAAATTAAACAAAATCTTAAAAGCCGTACCTTGTCTGTCGTCTTTATTGAAACATGGTTTATATATATATATATATATATATATATATATATATATATATATATATATATATATCTGTGGAGTGTGTGTGTTCCTGTTGCATTTGATTTTTGAAATTTTGTGTTTAAGCGAGCTGAGCAAACGTAAAAATATTGGGAAAGACAGCGTGATACGCGATATCCAGAAACATAAATTAGTTAAATGAAGAAAATATTCCCATTCGGTACGGCTTATAATGTCTGCACTGATACCTAATCAAATAACTGTAATCTGCCAAATTGACAGCCTGTCCAACTCCTCTTACTACACGCCTTCTGAGGATAAAGTTATTATTCCTATTAGCTTACATAAACTTGACGTTATCTAATCAGTCACGATTTGCCCATCGCGGACGTTCGCAAACGCCGTTGTTTATTGCTATAATCCGATGTCGGCCCCTCAGTGAGCGAGACCAAATGATTTGAAATAAATCATTAAAGCTGTCGCCATCCGGCCACGGCGGGCTTTCACGAACGAGTCAAGACTAACTTTCTTTTGCGAGCGAGAGAAGAGGATATCGTCGAGTTGACTTCAATTACATCTTGCTGCAAACTTTGTGATTGAATTTTGAAGAGTGGCCCACATCTTCCCGGAATTAAAAGACCTTCAAATATCGTCTTGAAGATTCTCACTTTCGCTCTTTATCTTTTATTCTCGGTCTCTCTTTTATTATATCTACCTAGCTCTCTCCTGCACATCACACACACACACACACACAAACACACACACACACACACAGACTCGCACACGCACATGCACACATAGATACACATATATAAACACAGTTCAATAAGTTCTTGATCAATCCGAATTCATAAATAATTACATCGGTCACATTACCACATGCCTAGCACAGACGCCTCACGTTACACCTATCTGATCACAGCTCCATTAGAACCCATTTAAACACACACGCAAACTTACCAGACTCCATCTGAAACATACTAGCATGAAACATAATAACCTCATCGACATGTAAAAAAAAGAAAAGAAAAAAGATTAAAAATAATGGAAGCCATAGTAATGAAGCTTCCATTATTTTTAATCATTTTTTGATTACGCACCCAAACACAGATATACATATATAAACAATAAAATAAGTTTGATTTGGTTTTTTACTATATATAGTATTTGATGTTACATAAACATAAATTTTGCAAAAAGAATTAAATTTTCCAGAGAGGCTGCTCTAACACCCGCTAAATATCGGGCTATTTTCAGTGCCATATTGCGCATGGATAGATTTCCGTTTCTTTCATGTATTCCATGTATTCCCCTGTAAAATATTTTTCATCTTTCTGCTAAGCTTCCTCTTTAGTACCCATATTCTGTAAATTTAAACGTACTACCGGAGTGGCGACAAGGGCTTATCATTCTAAATGGGTCGAATTATCCGCAATTTCTAATCTAGCACTTTCTCCTCTCGCACTTCACTCTTGGGTAACTCTCTTACGACTACGTGTTGTCTAGCCAACTTTGATCTTTAAAAAATTAAAATGCAATGTCAATCTTTATCTTCTGTCTTCAATCCCTGTTCATTTATTCTTCTCTCTCATTTACTTTTTTTCGTATTCTCTCATACCGTGTAACCCCTTATTGTCTCAGTGGCTTTATTACCTTGATTTGAAATGATTTAAAAAAAAATCAAGACTTGAATATTTGCAGCGAAATTTTACTTTGCTGTCTCGAAAAGGTTGGTTCATATTTCTCCAAATGCTACGATATTGGGGTTGACGGCGGAGTCTAGTGTGAACCCCTTATATACGTTATGTACCACAGAAAAGAATGCATAATTCCTGACTGTGGCCGTGGGAGACTTTCGTTTTTTATGTCCGAGTGCACCTTTAGTAGTCAGGATTGAATAAGATCTCTTTCAATAAAATGCACTGCAGTGGTGATAATAACTAAAAACAGGTTTATTGAACATAAAGAAAAAACTGACCGAATAAAATGTCTCTATTAGCTACTGCAAATCATGTTCTATACTGCAGGGTGGTTATTTGGAAATTGTAGTCTCTTCCACTAAAGTAATAGCCAGCTAATCGACCCTTCTTCAGTTCTTCTATCATGTGTGTGTCTGTGTGTTATCTCAGACCAACGACATGCATGTGTAATTCTCGTGTCTGACAACTCTTGGCCAAACGATGTTCTCCTTTGTTCTGTGTCTGGGAGCACTTGCTTTTATAGAGAGCTCCCCGAAAATTTGTCAGCGATATATCTTATTTTCTACCTGGTCATCTTAATCTTATGTGATCCTGCTAATTAACAATATAGTATTTCCTTTGTATGTTAAAAATCTTCCCAGATATATTTCTAGAAAGATAATTGGATTATTGGGTGATCAACGTAACCAAATCCCAAATTTTCGGACTTAACACAAAAGAGATGTTTATAAAAAATTATAAAAAGATTTAGATCGTTATTTTCTGTGACCACACACGTTTTACATGTTTTGCATAGGTAGTGTAGTGTAAACAAACATCCGATTCCTAGTTTCTCAGAACCAAAGAAATTCGGACAACACATTAATCATACCTTTTTTTTTATATCGGCGGGAAGTGGATAGTGTTGGGTCTCTTGGTTTTGTTCAGTTTTACTGAATCTTGTCTATTTGAATCTGTGTTCGATTCTCCTTGGAAGTATTCTTAATTTCATTTTATTATTTTAAAACATAAATTTTAACACGTTAAGATTTTAATTTTCTTCTCAACTATTCAACCCACTCTACTGAGAATTTAAATGATTATTATCCAAATAGTTGTCCCTCCAAATCACCATCCTGTAGTTTCTTGCCTTTATACGTTTAAGCTGGGCCAGTGCCCAGCTACACTTGAATAAGCCCAAGGAGAGATAATATAGTAAAACTTTTAGTCGACCACCGGTAAAGTTTCCGGAGGTGCTATATTTTTTATAATAATAATAAATGCTTCTTACTGGAAGAACTCCACACGTAAAAAGTCTGCATCATTTTTGGTATGATTTATATATATATATATATATATATATATATATATATATGTGTGTGTGTGTGTGTGTGTGTGTGTGTGTAAGTAAGCAAATATATGGATATAGATCCGACAGTATGAAGAAAAATATACGGAAAAAACAAACAAAAATCCTTATATGCAATTATGCTGTTTTAATGTTAATATGTCAACGTCGGACATTTCGGTCACAGCGTCGCCCACGTGTCGACAACGTGACCATGTTTAAAAGGAACGCTGATCTTATAAAACTTTCAGTTATCTGTTTGGATAAGTCTTGTCAATTGATAATGTTAATTATATTTTATGAATATGTCCTGAAGATGGTTTATTAGACCGAAACGTCCGACGTTGACATTATATTAACATTAAAACAGTGTGTTTGTGTGATTTATTGACAAGATGGAAAGAAACTATGTAACGTGTTTCATTCTTCAAAAGTCTTTGCTGAGATCAATCTCTGGTATGGTTTTCAGGCGCTTTTCGAAGGTGCCGCACGTTGGGGGTCGCATAACATCAAGTAATCATGATAGATCGACTATGAATAGATTCGAATCCGTGCCTCACGGCCGGAAAGCGAAAGTTCTAATCACGTGTTCATAGATAAATATAAAGGAAAGTCTAAATAGCGTTTTAATAAAGTGGCCAAATTAAATGCGGCCTCAAGGCGCAGGTGCAGTTTTAAACAATTTTTGTATTGCTTTTCATTAGAAACGTCTACTATATAGATTCAGGTGTTTTTAAGAGTCTTGAATTTTTATTTCTCTCTCTCTCTCTCTCTCTCTCTCTCTATATATATATATATATATATATATATATATATATATATATATATATATATATATATATAATATAAATTTTTTTATTCAACTTCATTGTGCGATTGTTACAAGAAAACCTAGACATTCGAAATGATTTTTCTCATTTAAAGCAACTACAAAAAGGGAAGAAATCAATGCGAACAAGATTAGATTTACTGAATTGAACAGACAAACCAAAAATATACTTATTAAAAAGAGAACGATATCAGTGAATTGGGATTATACAATATTTGTTGAGAACAAATTCCGAAATGCTATTCGAATTTGTAAGGTAAGTGCTCAATTGTCATGATAGAGCGCGTGTAAATACAAGAACTGCGGACACTGATGTCAACAATGAATCGCGAAAGTCTGTTTCATATAGATCACCTGAAGATTGCGTTTAGGCATGAAACAAATTGTCACCTTGCGGTGACATTATCAATATCTACAATTTTTATATTTTCACGCTCTATTCTCTATATTGACTAGTTTTAACCCATAAATATAGCATACCTTATAACAATATATATATATATATATATATATATATATATATATATATATATATATATATATATACATGTTTCATTAAATAATATAGACAAGTGTTGTCTATTTATTAATTTTATGTAAATTCTTTTCATAACGTCGATGCTCACATATGCGTTCCATGGTATCCTCAGCATTCTTCTGTATAAACACATTTCTGTCTTTTGGATTTTGACAGGGACCTAATTGGCTGCTAACATAAATGCTAATATACATAACACTCTCGGATTCCAAGAAGGCTTAGATTAAATATAATCATTATTTGCTAAGTTTTTTTTTTGTAGGAAATCATGACAATTACAAGAAGGAAACGATAAAAATTGTTCGGCAAAATATTAAACTGGAAAACCTATGCATAAATTGAAAATCAGCGATTAGAATGTCTCAGTTTTGTCAGCACACGTCACCTAATGTTTTACTCAGGGGCACAGGAATTTTTTTTTTTTTTAACGAGAAAGACCAGTAAAAATTTCATGGTTTTCCTATTTTAATATTCTGATGAATTTTAATTCTTAAATGACTGAAGAATCTCAAGGGGATTTCTACGACAACGTGTGGCATATCTCTCAACGCGCTATGGAAAGTGTTCGAACAAGCTCTATTCCTTGGTTCCATCATTCTATCATCCATGTCTAGGACCCGCCATACCACTCACGCTGTAACAAAACCACTCTTATTCCCTTTATGTGGGATTGGTAAGAAATTCCACTTGAATAGCTCCTTCCATTGTTTCGTGGAATCGATACTCAAGAGGATGTTTCCCCGATCGCTATAATTTTAACCCGTCTAAGGTCAACCGTAATCTTCCATTCCTATCTGCATAAACTGCTTCTTACTCTGTAACACTCTACCTCAAGTGGCCCCCGGGTCTTGTACTGGGTAAACCTGATTGAGTGAATATTTGAGCTTAAAATAGTTTACAAAATATTACAGTAAGAATCATAAATATGAATGCTGGTCGTTATTTTAAGAAGTAAGAGTGTACAAGTGAAAAGACGTGAAATTGACAACTTTTTTCATTTTAATGATACAGACGCTAAAAACGACTCTCTTCTTTCTTTTTCCTTTCATTTTCTCACTGAAACCAAGTAGCGTCTATGATATTTCATTCCGTCAGTTCATGCTGGCAAAACGGAATAGTGCGTATTTATGAGATATTGGTAGTGCGTAATGGTAGTGCAAACTAAATAACGAAGAGAGGGCTAAACAGAATTATTATATGATATTGATGAAACTAGATGGAGAGTTAAATATGAGACAATAACTGTAATAAACTGGCAGAGAGAACCTTTTCATGCAACTTGAAAATCAGGATTTAAAATACTAGCATTTACCTGGGTTTCAACACCTACCACAAACAACCATTTTATCCAGGAAGCAGGCTTATATTAAGGAAATAAATTATCACATACTGGAGTTTGTATCAGGCGTATGGGTCGAGTAAGACAATCGAAATAATAACAAACAAACAGAAAATGGTCTGATTTTATTTAAATGCTAACCCCGAAGAGAAAGAGTAAATAGGATATAAAATTAATAAAAACGAAATAACATGAGAAAAAAAGGGGGAAAAAACAAACTAGAAATGCTTAATATATGCAGGCTTGCATTAACAGGACAGACATTTTGAATTTCAAATGTTTCTCATTTTAAAATAAAATCAGATGATACTTTTATTTGCCTCCAATCGCCATTCGAGACCCGACATTTTGTGACGACGATACAGCAATAACATTTTGGTTCAAATCGATTCGCAAAATAGATCAACAGGATAAATAACTCCCTTGTTTCTTGAATTTGAATTTTGCAAATTTAATTCTTAGGAAGAAATTATATTTTTCCCCTCATAAACTATTTTTTCTTCGCTTGGCCAGTTGACGCCATCCTCACTTAAAATTATTCTGATTCAATTTTGGTGTCCTTTTTCACAAATAGCATTGTAGGCTGTTTTCAGAGCGATAGGCTTATATATATATATATATATATATATATATATATATATATATATATATATATATATATATATATATGTATGAGAAAGTGGAGAAAGTTTTAGTGTAACGCGTTTCGTCCCTTAGGACTTCATCGGACTAGGTTTGTTTATGTTGATGCAATTACATATGTGCACGAACGAGGGACGCTGGTAATTTTAAATTTTGAAAATATTTAAAACAAACGATTTTTATTTTCTAAATTTAAAATTTCAGCGTCTCTCGTTCGTGCGCATGTGTAGTCGTATCAACGTAAACATACCCGGTGAATTCTAAATGACGAAACGCGTCACACGAACATTTTAACATAACTTTTCCCCAAAACTGTTCTTGATATCTAAAATGTCTATATTGTCATATATATATATATATATATATATATATATATATATATATATATATATATATATATATATATATATATACAAGTGCCAAATTATTATAAAGATAACTTTTTTCTAATATTTCAAAACCGTCCAATCAATTCACAGAAAATTTTCACACAATGTTGGCAACACTGACCTGCGCAATCACGGAAATTTTGTTTACATTGCGCAGATCAGTACGAAAATTTCAGTGATTGCGCAGGTCAATATTGCCAACATTGTGAGAAAATTTTGTGTGAATTGATTGCACAGTTTTTGAAATATTAGAAAAAAAGTTATCTCGATAATAATTTGGCACGCAGTATATATATATATATATATATATATATATATATATTGTCATCCACAGACTGTTTCACAGCTTATCAGTGTGGCTAGACATCCAATTGCCTCAAGCCGCGATCGAAAGCCGAAATTAGAGAATCTACTCCTACGCTCACGGCAGGAACGAAAGTAAATTTAAACGTATTTAGTTTTAGATAAATTCGACAGTGACTCGGAGAATTTGATACGTTAGTATCGAAGAGTATTGCATTAGCAGCATTAATAGTCACTGTTTACAAACTCACTTTTCTTTCCCGATAGCTCAACCGAAATAATTTTTGTTAAGGAGTATGTATATATTGTCATCCAGAGACAGATTCTTTTGGCTGCTTCACAGCCCATCAGTGTGGCTAGACATCCGATTGCCTATATACAAACATTATATATATATATATATATATATATATATATATATATTAAGCTAAATTTATTACTAGATGATACGCGTATTTGAAATAGACGCCCCATTTTGGTTTAAAACTGTACACATCACGTCTATCGACCTTATTGGAAAAAGCTTAATACAGACAATGTTCAATTCGTAGGGACTGAGCCTGAGCCTGAGTCCTCTTTTGTAGGAGAGCCCACTGTTTGATCTGCCGTGCTTTGCCACTCGGCTACGGACAGAGTCATAGACCAGCAAGGTTCTATTTTGTCCCTTCTTAAGATAAGTACATTTCTTCACGACGATATTTTTTCGAAAGCCCATGTCTGCTCAGTTTCGCATCTGAAACGTAAACAAAGCAATTTCTCTAGAATTAATGGTTTTCTTTTTAATCTGACATGTTTATTGCTTCAAACACAGGGCTCTATTTCCAATTTTAAGTAAAGTGTGTGTGTGCGTGTGTTTTAAAGAACCATAGAGCCTCATGGAACTTTGGCAATCTTCATAGCAGTGGTTAGAAACGCCGGATAAACGGTGGTCTCTCCTACAAACTAAGAATCGGCGTTGACACAAAAAAGCAAGTGTGGACAAGGGAACGTTTTGACTTCAAGACAAGACCGACAGGGACTGAGTCAGATGAAGCCGACAATTAGCCTATTTTATTGACTAGGAAAAATCTAAGCATGCATTTGTGTGCTTCTGCCTATAAAAGAAGTAGGGAAGGAATTTTTGCAGTCATTCCTATGGGGATTGAAACCAAAATCTTCCATATTTTATTTATTAATCTCTCCCATCTTCCCCTGAACACTCGCCTGCAAGTCTTTTCAAATTCATTCATCTATAGTGAAACGCCCTAGAAAAAATATATTTGTGTTTTTGGTGTCTCATGATTAGCATATTGCATTCATTGGAAGAATTATGAGAATATAAGATGATAAAAGCTGCTTAATGCTTCGAAGATAAGTTATTAACGTAGAGTCCAGAAATGAGACTAGAAGGTAAACACTGTGCAGTTCCTGTCCATATATGGTAATAGTACTCAATTTTCGGGCTGATTTGGCTCTTGCAAAGGTAGAGGTTTGCAGAAGGAGTCATGCAATTACGAGATCGATTCCCGCAATTTTATCGATGGATCGATATACGACTTCCACTTGAGGTTTGAGCTGAGCTTAAGTCCTAATAGTTGCTCTGGTAGATTCTAGCAGATGTAAGTAAATAGAGCTCATAGCAGAATTATGCCAGTAATAGAACCGGAATAACGAGCATTTTTTTTTAAATTTAAAAAGCTATGTGTATGATACGAATTATATCAGAGCAAATTAATACAAATGCAGAAGAACCCATAAATATCTTTCATAGATTATAAAAAAAAACGTGTTTGATGATGTATAATACCAATATAATGGTAATGTTACCCTTCTTCTTATATGGAAACGTTCGGCAATAATTTGGCAAGCAGTCAGTGCTACATTCGGCTGAATTTTATAAAATCTTGATATTAATTTTTTTCCGCAAAAAGTTCTCACGTCCACTAACTGTTATAGCTCTTTTCAGCATTGTTGGGAGGTTCCTTACCAAATTTTCTCTGAAAATGTGTGGAATGGCAACATTTTGATTACATCCTTGTTTTCTCTTTGAGTTATCTATTTGAAGCGTTTTGTGACACTATGAGTTGGATATATGCGCACGCTTGTGTGTGTGCGCCTGCACATCAGTGTGTGTGTGTTTGTGTATACACCCACACATCTGAAACACACATATGTGCGAGAAGATTAGTTAGATTTGACCTGGGTATCAAACTTCAAGACCCAATGACTAGATTAGGAATCTAGATAAAAACATGTTTTGGACATATGGCCAAAAGGGTAGATAAGTGTTTAAGTACTTGTCAAAATACGAAGATTAAAAGACCGGCTCTGGTCAAAACTTAAAAGGGTCTGAATTTAATGTCCCTGGATCGAGTCAGCTAGGCTAGGAAATATTTTTATGTCCACTTTCTTCAAAAGGAGAAATGGTCATGAAAAAAGTTATGGGTTTAGTCGTGGTGTCCTTGCCCGGAAATGATGAAAGAGGACTGCATATACGGGAGCTTTGGGTTTCAGGAGAGAAAAGTTTAGGTTCGAGGAAGGGTGTAGCAAGTAACAACGAAGAGCGACACCCTCTAGCAGCCGGACATTGTTAGTTAGGATATATTTTTTTTGCCAGCCGAGAATCAGCCCAGAGTTAATTATCCTGAAAATGTCACACGCCCTCCCTCCTCTTTTGTTCGACAAGTTTGTAGTTGTGTTTTTTCTTTTGCATGTGAATCTCTCGATCCACCGCACAAAATTCTACGACGTGGGATCTATATGCAACGAGTGCAGAAATAGTTTCTGCTGTTGAATGTCGTCATGTGATGTGGCATCTCTTAAAATATGTAACGCCAGTCAACCAAGAAAAAAGGATTGTCCTCACCAAGATCTACATGCTTTATTCGATCGAATCCATTTGATCTGAGAATGCAGTTGTCGACAACTGACATTTGATATATCTCTGTACAAGTTTGACGCCATGCGTGTTAGCCATATGAAATTTTCGATCTGATGAAGCTGTCCAAGAATATGAGATGTGGTTTAAGCTATATGTTTTGGTTTTATAACAAGTTGCGGTGTTATGGGAAAATTCACTTAGCACAGTTTATCCTAAGTTCAATTTGCTTATCTCCTACACTAATCTTGTTATAACTGGTCTATACACTGAGACATTTGAAGTTTTTACTTGAAATTCTAGAAAAAAAAAGGTTTGATTTCCACAGGAAAGTATTTGAGTAATTCATAAGTTTTACAAGAAACGACCAACCTGCATGAAGACAGTGAACGAGTTAAGTGCGTACATGCAAATAAAAATTAATAGAAGGAAGTGTCTTATTATCGAGTGTATTTAACTTATACAACAAGATGAACCGAAGAGAATTAGAACGCTTAACGGGGTTTATTATCGGCAGATGTACACGTAGCAACCATAAAATTCCTGGATATACAGGGTGTTTCAAAAAATTTGATATCATTTCGCAATCTAATAACTTTGTTAGATCTCCTTCAAATGACTTCAAATTTTAATAGCATCTTTATGTTTAATGTTTGTTTTATGTTTTTATGTCTTTATGTTTTTGTGTTTTTCTTATTTGTATTTTTATGTTTTTTAACCTTTTTCTTTACAGGTATAAAAATGCTATTTACTAGAAGAGAAAAGGCGTTTTGTGTGTTCACATAATCCACATGCTTTTGAATTTCTCATTCAGATTTGGAAGAATAAATCTTATGATCTTCAACATTAATACTTTTTAATTTCATTTGCCTTAATCATGTACTTTCTGCGATATTTACATCTCAAAGGATATCAATTTTTTTGAAACACCCTGTATATTATAACATCATTAGAAAGGAAATAGAAATTAATATTATAGAAGGTAGTAAAAGAAAACATGAAGAAGGGACAAACTATGAACTGTAAGAAGACAGAATATGCAGGTTGCCAGCAAATGAGACTGTTGAGAAAGGTGAAAGGAAATGCATTGGAACGTCGGAGACAAGTAGGTATAGAAATTTAACTATTTGGTAGTACAGTAACAGATGACAAAACCTGTGACACCGAAATCCAATGTCGTTTTTTTTTAAAGTGCCAGGCGTAACTAAAAGATCCCTGGTGTTAATCGATCATCAGATGCATAGAATTGGCCAGTTGTATATTTCACACCAGCCTACTCTCTCTCTCTCTCTCTCTCTCTGATTCTCTTTCTCTGTATCTATCTATCTCATTCTCTCTATCACTCTCACTTTCACACTCTCTCTCTCTCTCTCTCTCACACACACAGACACACACATATATATATATATATATATTTGTTTTAAACATTATTTTTAATGGTTACGGATATCTGCGTAGATGTGCTGTTTTTATTTATTTATTAAACAGCATATTTATTTATTTATATCTACCGGCCTGAATATCCGAGAAAATATCTATCTATCTATCTATCTATCTATCTATCTATCTATCTATCTATATATATCTATATATATATATATATATATATATATATATATATATATATATATATATATATATCTATCTATCTATCTATCTATATATATATATATATATATATATATATATATATATATATATATATATTAGGACCTTGAATGAGTTCTTGCTGTTTTCCAACAGATGGCGTTCCCAGAACTGCGTGCGTATAGTTTAGGGTGCCTTAGCATCTGTATGGAAGTAATATAAGCAAGCTTGAAACTCAGTGTATGTCATTTCGCCGAAGTGTAAACAACTTTGTATTTTATAGCATTAAACCTGTGGGATTTCGTGCCAAAAAAGGGTATTTGCGGGAACTTTACTACAATATATTTTTCAAAGAATTGGAGACATTACTTCATGAAGACTCACTTACAGAATTATTAGTAGTCGATCACACAGCAATTTTGAAACGTTTGAAAGCATGAGAAATGATTCAAAAGCAAGGACATTAAGTTGGATGATGAATTTCGCTTTATTACTATTACTCTCTGTAACAATGCCTATCCATTGGGCATTGTTCAAGCAGTTATTAAGAACAGAACTACTGACTTCAACAATGTTAAACCTGCTAGAGTAAAAAGATGTCTTGCGTACGTACGCCTTCGTTGGCTAGGGTAATATCAGTGATAGAGATGCTAAGCAGGTTTCTGTGGCAGGTCGACATTGTTACTTTGCCGCTAACGCTCGTGTTGTTTGCTTTGCAAAGCCGGTCCTTCCTTCTATGAGTAAGGATGTTTTCCCTCCACATCATAATTGTTATTTTATTTATTCTTTTAAATGTAGTTGTGATTCGCGCTACATAGGGAGAACGACTCAAAGGCTGGATACCAGAATAAAGCAACACGTTCCAACGAAAATCCGAAACCTTAAGTATACTTAAGTATATTCTGACCAATACATACGGCTCTTCCATCGCAGAACACCTAATAAATATCCATAAATGTGCTGCTAGTTTTAGTGCGGATTCATTTACCATTCTTATCCGGTCCTACTCGAATTACCACTTAAAAGTGTTGGAGGCCATCTTTATGCTAACGTTGAAGCAGTCCATATTAGCGTCCAACTAATTTCCATCTAAACAATATTTTTTTCCTTCTTCAATTTTCTTTTCTCCAATACATATTGTTCATTTTTTAGTGATAATTCAGTTTATTAACCTCGATTTAGCTCTGTTGAGCAAGGTTTGAAACCGGTTTGCTAGCCCGTTTTTCAGTTTTACTTTTTTATTTATTATCATCACGAGTGGTAATAAAAATAATTTTTGTCTGTTTATGTCAGTTATAAAGTTTTTGTACCACAAAACATATCTTTAAATCAATATATATATATATATATATATATATATATATATATATATATATATATATATATATATATATATATATATATATGTATGTATGTATGTGCGTGCGCGCGCTTTTCTGTGGGAAAATTCATTATTCCAGATTTATATTTTATTTTCAAAAGCAGTCATTTTACCGACTTGTCGTTATTGTTCAAATTCAAGTATAGTTCACATTCAGGATAATGATCTCGTGAATTCTCGTGTTTAATGAGAATTGCTTGTCCGCAGCTGCAAAAAGCCAGTCAACTGCATTGTGCAATAAATTTGATCTTGGAATTAAAGATCGGATTTACTCATAATATACCGCTTTGTTTTCCATCTTTAACGAGAGGCATTCGTGGTAAGTCAACTTCCATTCAATATTGTTGTTTCCTTAAAAGAAAATACATCTTGTTTTCTATGCATCTGAAAGTGTTACTAAAGTTCTATACAAACTATATTCAGAAAAAAAAATATTATCGGTTCTACTGAAACAAATGTAGTTTATCACGGTTCATTTATTTTCGCTACATTGCTTAATGCTAGATTACTTAACATAAAACATCTTAAAGTAAGATATGATGTGCGGCTAAATTTTATTGCGTGATCTTTGTTCTTCATTAACAGCAGTGGTAATTGCAAGCAGAAAAAACAATGAACAGTGTTAACAGGAACAGATGATTCTCATCATTCTAAATATAGTCTTCAAATTATTTGTCTTATTTCTCAGTCATAATATACGCTTTGAATGAATGCATTTAATAATATAAAACCTTTCTTGACTGCTTTCATATCAATGTATAAATTTTTCATTGACCTCATCATCATGAGAGAACAGCTAACCTCTTGATGTCTACTCCAGTGACGCAAACAGAAAAAAAGGCTGGTAGTGCTAGGTGAGAGCTGTACGGTGCATGAAGTATGCTGGTTCAGGCTGTTGTAACTTAAGCTGTTTTTATTGTTTATATTATCATGTTTCAAATACACATCACTCATTTTCTAGTGTGTTCACACTCCAATAATTCTTTTTTTTTTTTTAGTATTACCAATGTACTCACATAGGAATCAGTGTAATAATTGTAACTTTGAGCATGGGGGCACGGTGGAGTATTGATTAACGGCTCGATTTGAGGAATCGGAGAGCCGAGTTAAAATTTCAGTCGTTCATTACATTCACTTAAGTGAAAAGGGAAAAATATGAATCCAACTCTTCTACCATGACAGGTAAAATAGACTGACAGACTCAATTGGGTGGTAACCAGTCTATCAGAAAGAAATTCTGAATTCAGACCAGCCTTGTAGGTTTCGTCAAAAGACAATTCCACCTCGCAAAGGAGATGCTTCCCTCCGCACTTCAAACAGTGGTTCGAAGAAACAGAAGCCTGATTTAGGCCCATTCGCCTGTGAGAGTATCACCAAGAACACTTTAGATGACGACCTTTGAGAATGAATTCTTACTGAGTTTTATATCAAGAGATGACATTCCATAAACATACTCTTTTGAAAGAGCATTATTAATACGATTAGATAGCTTTGCATATCATTGTGTTCACAATCATTGCCGGATTTCAGAAAAGAAGCCAAGGTTTGCTCTTTGTTTCCTGTTTGGAATTGGGTTACCTGTTGATTCTAAATTCTACTTCAAATCTATATTTCTAACAGCTCCGCTTAAAACTGTGATCTTTTATTCACTACTAATTTAACTTTAATTCCTTAATGGGTGTAAGTAGGTTTGCCTATCGTTCTGTCTTTTAAAAGTGTTATAGACCAAGTTCCTTGTACCACGGTGATGGTCCAAGGTTAGAACCAATGAAAGAATAACACGAATACAGGTATGGAATACAAAGATATATTATAACAGAAATATAATACAAAGAAGTAGAAGTATTAGTAATGACTATCAGATTTGGTTAGAGTGAACTATGCTGTCTCGACAAGTATCACTATTCCAATGTCCTTACAATATGCTCTCAATTAACTCTCTTCGTCTTACAATATCCATCATAATTCTTGAGAGGCGCAGTATTTATAATGTCAGGAATAGTCCATTATTATTATGGGTAAGTTCCCATAACAGAAAGGAAGTAAAGTTCATGGCTTGTTTTTCCTGTTTAAGATTAGTTTTTCCAGTTCATTCTAAATCTTACTTCAACTTCTAAATTCTCCGACTAAAACTCTGAGCTTTCATTTATTATTTATTTACATTTGTTTCTTAGTAGATAAGTTTACTTGTAAAGTTCACACTTTTCACCTGTTTTCAAACAGGAGTAGATGTCTATTGGTTGTTTCCTGTTTAGGATTAAGTTTTCGTTTCCCTTTAAATTATTTTCCTTTTATTTCACTTCTGGTGACCCCATTCGTCTTGGTGGCACTGTCAACTTACTTCGGATGATGCCTCTTACTCTGCAAACCTCTATCTCGAGGGAGATAATGAAATGCCATAAATTTCGTCCCGATCTTCTAAGCACTTCCTGTACGATACAGTTCCGTCCCTTGTGTGGGAAAACAAATAGGAAAAGAATAAAAGAAAAGGATTAAGCGAAAAAGATAAGATGGAGGAATCTTTCAATTGTGTCCTCTTGAAGGAAACTGGAATATAAAACGAGGAGTGCGGGCTGTCAAGACAAAATGCACATTGGATCAACAGAGCGGCCATTTAAAAACATATATTTTAACCACAAAATGCCAGTGGCGATATTAAGGTTCACTTGCGTATTAAATGATAAAATCCTAATCCGACGGTCAAATTAAATATACTTAAGAGATAATGATAAATAGTGTTCAGTTAGTTTGGGGAACATTAGTAATGGGAGTAGGTTTTAGAAAAAAGAGAAAAAAAACACATAGTACATTTATACTACTGTATATTTAGGGTATATAATAAATAAACTTTATCGGACTAAAGTGATGTTTGCGTTAAGGTGAATGGAGCAGATAGAACGCTGGGAATTTAAATGTGTATTTGGCTATACAGATATAAATGAAATCGTCACAACTATATATACCTAAGCATATATTTAAAAAAAATAAATTTAAAATTTCCGCTTCCCCACTCCTAAGTGTTCGTGCGTAATCACCCCAACGTAAACATTATTTTCATCCGAGGAAGCCCTAAAGAATGAAATACGTCACGCGAAATAATTCTTACATTTTGTCATATATATATATATATATATATATATAATTATTTATTTAAAATATGATTTCAACACGCTACATAAGAGTTCTCGTGTAGAACATGAGAACTCTTATGTAGCGTGTTGGAATCATATCTTTAAATAAATAATTATATTTATGTTCTACATTTGTATCGAGCACTTTTTAAAAATAATAACAAAAATACTAAAGAACTTTGGATTATTTGCCTAACGAGTTCTTTCCTATTTTCTATATATTTTTCACACACACACACACACACACACACACACACACACACACACACACACACACATATATATATATATATATATAACTTCATCAATTATAAACTAGCGATGAAAATGGTAGTGTATCAATTTCATTACCCAGTACAAGACTTTATTTCTTGTTATGAATCAATTAGCTATATCGTATATATTACCACCTCTTTGAGTAGACGCTTCGCATGTCACTTATCAGATCAAAGCGCAATAGAATAAACATCTATCCACCTACGATTTACGAGATACACTAAAGAAAGTCTTGGTTGAAAACACAAAGATTCTATATAAATCAAATTACCGGAGACATAACGCTGTGAAACAGGCCTTTATATAAAACATCACGTTCCCACTATCAACCTCACCTTCTTCAGAAGTGGGATTGGGGTGGCTGAAAATTTAAAAAAAAAAAAAAACATTAGAAAAAAACGCCCAATCGTATTCCAACCGCGCTCAACACGCGAAGCTCGGAATAAACGTTCATACTAGTATTCAAAACAACAGAAAAACACATGTTATACAGTCAAATATGAAGCGAAATTAAACACACCTCAAAAGAACCCACTTGCAAATTGGTAAAGAAGTGGTCGAAAGCGCTTTGGATGATGGGCAATAGGGACAATTTTCACAAATCCTTCACATCCACCAAATGCAAAAATATGTTATGTCAGAGCTATACGGCGGATGAAGCATGCTTGTTCAGGCTGTTGTAACCTGTTTTGTCTTTTTGGGGTCCTTGTATTATCATGTTGCAAATACACATCGCTCATTTTCTAGTGTGTTCACACTCCAATAAGTTTTTCTTTGAATTTTACCAATGTACTCTCATAGGAAACACAGTAATAATTGTACCTTTGAGCATGGAGGCAAGATGGATTGTTGATTCACGACTCGGATTGATGAATCGGAGAGCCGAGTTAGAATTCCAATCGATTTCATTACATTCTCTTACGTGAAAAAGAAAAGGTATGAATCGAACACTTCTGCTTCCAACGATAGGTAAAATAGTCTGAATTGCGCGGCAACCAGTCTAGGAGAAGGAATCTCTGAATTTAAACCAGCCTGCGTCCTTGTAGGTTGCTTCAAAAAACAAATCCACTTCGCATGTTGTCTCCGCTACTTCAAATAATTGTTCGAACAAACAAAGGCCAAATTAAAAATTGACAACACCCCAAAATAAACCGTTTGAAAATTGTTAAAGAAGTGGCCGAAAAAAAGTGGACAATACGGACAATTTTTGCACTCTCTCACTTCCACGAAACGGAAAAATATAAGAAAATCTAAATAAAAAAAAATTAAAATTTACTTGTCTATCATATTCAGCAAAACATATTTTTAAAGAAAGGTTGCTCATCGAATATACAATAATTATATATATATGTTTGTGCGCGTTATTAGGATATAAAATCCGTTCATAATTTTAAATAATTCAAACTGGAAAACTATTATATAGACTAGATTATTTTCAACAACAAAGCTAATTTTAGAACAATAACACTAGGTTTCCAATGACGCTAAATAAACTTATTACAGTCCCTGCATCTCTTCTCAAATCCATTAAACAACACAAAATTCTGAGTGAACATTCCACCGGTTATAAATATAGGAATGCAATAACTCAAAAAGAAAGACCACCTCAACGAACAGTAACTGCACAGATCCACCCCTCTGCAAATACCTTACCCAAAACTTTAAATCAACTGATGATAACCTACTTGCAAAACAAATATAGGGTTACTTACTGCTGTATCCTTAAAGAAGGTTAAAAACGGACAAAGGTGGCACTCGAGTGAAATAAACAGCAACACGGGCGTAGATGAAATAAAGCGAGGTTTTATTGTAAAAGAGAATACACTACTGAAAGATAGGGAATCGGTTACCAGGATAGTAACCGCCAGGTATGTCCTGTGGACACTATATATATATCTGCTGATATAGTTGTTGACCATGTTCACCTTAATCTATGAATATAGCATACAGCGCAGTACGTAATCTGTTCAATGAAACAACGTTAAAGATTAATACTCTCGAGTCAGACATTTTACTGAATCGCCAATACCACCAGCATCTGTTCCGTAATTCTTCAGTCTTCGATATCAAAGGCTGGCAGTGATATTTAGCCCCTTCCCCACGAGGGTTACATGTGGCAGAAGGCAGGGATTACCATGGGATCTCTGAGCCTGTAAGCTCGGCCAAAAATATTCCCTATTCGAACGCGTATAAATGGGTTCAGGGGCAGTCAACCTCTCCGAACGTGACTCTGCCCTTCGGCGGAGTCTCGTTTGGGTTATCAAAGGCTGGCAGTGAATATTCGGGAAAACATGGCCGCCTTTATATACGTCGCATTGAATATTTTGAGCCTTCTGATTGGTTAACCCTTCTATTGGTGAACTATAAAATGAGTCAGCTCATTTTGGCTGGCTCACTAGTACACCAAGGTACCCAAAAATTCCAACAATAGTCACTCCACAATAGTCGATAGGGAGAGTGGGACATTACATTACAAAACTTATACTAATGAATTTCTTCAAATACAGCATTTAAATAAACATAGTAATTGTACACTTTCCTCGTAAGATACTAAAAGCCAGTTAAAAAGTCTATTTCAACAAAACTATTGGCATCGTAATTCGAACGTATATAAGCATTCATTTCAGAAAATTTTACGCAAAGTCTGACGGAATAGATATTGATTCACATCCCGGCTTCTTTTTTTATTTCTACATGGCTCACTCAGAAAAGAAAATCTTTTTTTCCGAAACTCTCCTCACAGAGTAAGAAGAAAGTGGTGTCAATAGAAATATGGCTCTACAAGATGATGCTGAGCGTACCAAGGCCTGAACATGTGCATATCGACGAAAGTGTAAGGAAAATTGAAACAGAAAGGGCACTTAGAATCAGAAAGAGACAGAGGACATCTCAAGTAGGCATATTGATGAAGGAGAACTTATAGAATTTGATACACACGGGACATACTGAAAGTAATAGGTGTTTCAGTTTTTTTGTGTGTATATGTATCTACTAGTGAGTTAGCCCAAACGACTTGACTCACTTTATAGTCCACCAATAGAAGGTTAACCAATCAGAAAACGTAGAACATTTAATCCGTCGTGTATAAAGGCGGCCATTTTGTCTACTCTATCCGAATGTCCAGTCCAGTTTGTCAGGCGAAGAGAAACAGAAGGACGAACTATGCTCTGCTACTTTTACCAAAATATCCACTGCTAACCTGAACAACGCTTTCCTACTGTCTTCGAAACATTCACTGCTAACCTCTGGATTCTATACTCGAAGACGACCGTCATCATGAACAACAAGAGGGACAGTAGAAAACAGTGAATAACCCGCTTCACGAGCTTGTGTAAATGAATGGCAAAACAGTGACTGGTAAGAATGGCGGATAGACCAAACCTTACTAACATAAGAAACCGTGATCCCCCGTGTACTGAAGAGACATGGCGCATGCCAGTAGAAGATTAATGGACAGATATGTGAACGCATCAATCAAACATCTATGACATTTTCGTCACCAAGAATTAAACCATTTCTTTTCTTTACTGGATTTTGTAAGAGACATCGAAATGCTGCGAGTTAAGAATACGAATTATAGTGATTATCGGTCAATGTTACACCAAACTCATCATTAAAACCAGGACGTAATTCAAAGAAAGTGTATCTTGTGTTCCGTTGGAACATAATAGATATTGTTTCCGATTAATTCCAAGATCATTGAGAAACTATAAACGCAAACTCATATTAACTACTGCGTTGTGTACATCTATGGGCCGGTTCACTTCAGGACGTGAGCGCTCGCGGCCCTCCATAACCTCCTATCCAGTGCATGTCTTCGTAATATATGTCCTTTTGACATCACCCCGACACTGTTCAGACATTAATTCAAATAAGATCATCAGGTAAACGATTAATACCTCCCCTCGTCCATTTTGCCTTCGATATGCCTTGTGAGTGTCAAATATTGCAAGTCTTCCTTCCTAATTATGTGTTTAAGAAATAACAGCTACATTTTCTTATTCTGAGTATAAGCGTCCTTTTTGTTTCCATTTTTCTTTATGACTTCTTCGACGTTTACACGCTTTGTCCACGTATTGATTGTTACATTTTACGGCTTATCAACCTGCTGCAAATATATATATATATATATATATATATATATATATATATATATATATATATATATATACTTTTAAAAAAAGTTCTCTCTATTATCTCTCTCTCTCTCTGAATGATTTCATTGTCATCCGCTCCGTAATCTCACATACGCGTTTCTTCTGTTTTTCTTTCCATGTCTTTGTTCTCCCTCCCTCTCAGTCTTACATGCGCGTCTTTCTTTCCACCTTTTTAACCCCCCCCACTTCCACGTATAAACTTTTACATAAATATTTTCTATTTCCTTTTGGATTTGAAGGTCTGATGAATTGGGGCCTTTTTTACGACCCTAACGAAATAAATATAACTTCATAATATTTTAAGTATTCGTGCCTTTTTTAATTATACTTATATATATATATATATATATATATATATATATATATATATATATATATATATATATATATTAGGTCGATTTTTTTTTTTTGAAATATCAAAAGAATAATGTACCGAAAGTTGCGTATAGACCTATTAAGTAGTGATAAAAAAAAATTAGATCTGACACTTCAACGGTCTTTTGAGCATTTGGCATCGTAGACAAAAATGCACTGAAAAATCCACGATTTTGCAAGATTTGGACTAAATACTAATAAAAAACAAAACAATTTCACTATTTAAATCAGAGAATGTTGTTATTTTGTTTTATCAAAACGAAATAAAATGTAGAAATTATGAGTAAACTTCAAATTGAAAATTGCCCCCCCCCATTATCACTGACGACTTAGTAACCATGAGTAGTTATTTGTATTTTAAACTAAATATTTTAGTGTGTTTTATTTTTTATTTGTAGTAATTTCATTTAATTTAATAAGAGAATAGATTATAAACTCAAAAATATCCATTATTAAGCGTTATTTTCATTTTTTTCTTTTCGTTAAGACTCGGTTTTAATTTAACCAACACATCTCTCCGGTGACACCGTTATGATGATAAAAATCGCAATTTATTTTGTCTTTAAGTTCGATTGCTCAAATAAATACGAAGATTTGAAGAAAAAAATGTTTGGTGGTAATTTTTGACGTTATTTTGCAACTTTCTTCGAGTTATTCTTTTTACAGTTCCAAAATCGACCTACCCTAATATATATATATCCATCCACAGACAGACTGTTTCGCTGTATCACATCTCATCAATCTGGCTAGACGTCCGGTTGCCTCGAGCTAGGATCGAAACCATGCTGAATTGGCGTCAGTCGGCGATTTTACCCCTAAGCCGTTATAGAATGTGAGGATATTTACAGAAAATGATAAGCTACTGATACAAATCTTACTAATTAACCCACAGTCGCTACGACGGTGTGAGGGCGGAAAATTTCATAGCTTGCCCAAAGGCATTTGCATGTAATTGGAACTCGGCTCTCTGATTTTCAGTTCGCTGCCGTTATCCATTACCCCGGCATCACATATAAGGTTACAGTTCTTGACATTTCCAGGCGCCCACTCATCTAGCTACTGATCAGATTCGATGTTGTATAACTTCGATGATCTTACGAAAATACCTGGTTCAACGTCGTTGGAATTCTCAGCATTCTTCTACAGAACTGCATTTCTCCTGCTTCCAGTTTTTACTTCCTCTGCGAGGAAATTTCCCAGCATTCACTGCCATATTTTGCAGTAGCGGATTATACGAGAATAAGCAATTTTATTGAAGGGAGAATGTGCCATACTCGATTTTAGATTTTACTCTAAAAAGAATTATAATAAATAAGCCAGGAAATTTTACATGATCCTCCATTTTCAACAGAGGTCGATAGATTAATTTGTTTCAGTCAAGAGGATGTTTTCTTGCTACCAGAATTTTCTCCAATAAATAAGACCCCACTTTAAGTAAGTGAGGCCTTCATGAAGAACGCGAGAAGAAGAACCCTATAAATATCACCAGACTTTATATATTGGAGCTACAACATAAAAACAACAAAGAGTCTTTTTTTAATCACTAAAGCACATTCAACAGCAACAACTAAAATGGATATCACATTGAAGCATTTATTTTTAGCGCTCTCACGTCGCTACCGAATATGACAAAGTCGATGATTAAAGTGGGTTTAACAGCAGTACAGTGGTAAAATTGCCCAAGCCGCCCTCGGCAATTTCCCTTTTGGAGACGCTTCAAGCGTCGAACAATAAGCCTAACCACAGATAGCACATGAGAAAATAAAGAAATAATCATGCTGATATGTTTCGACGCAACAGAAAAAAAAATTATATATATTAGGAACGAAACTTCCACCATTACTAGGTGTTGTAACAGTGGATTTAAAAATCAATACAATACTAAAAGTCTCTGATAGCGTGTGTGCTTGCGTCGTACGTCCGTCCGGCGCATAATGATTTAAGTTAATCTGATTTAAGTTAATCTGATTTAAGTGAATAAGATTTAAATATAGGAGTTGCTTATACAGTAAGTGTTTTTATTTTAACTTTCTGCAGTCAGAGAATTTTGTAGTTAAAATATTTTTACGTTAACGAGAGACTCAAAGAGGACCCGCCTTGCTGTTTCGTCCAGTTGTTTGTAGCATAATAATTATAGTTCAGTTTTCTTTAAACAAACAAAATTTTAAATATTTAAAAAAATATTTTTAAGTTAATCTGATTTAAAAATATTTTAAGTGAATAAGATTTTAAAATTCCAGTTGTTTATACAGTAAGTATTTTTATTTTAACTTTCTACAAACAGTCAATTTTTTAATTAAAATATTTTTACGTTAACGAAAGACACAAAGAGATGCCGCTTTGCCGTTTCGTCCAATTGTTTGTAGAGTAATTATTTATATTTCAGCTTTCTTTAAACAAACAAAATTTTAAATATTTCAAAATATTTTTGGGTTTATTTAAAAAATTGAACTTTATCCTGGAACTCTTATTTCTGTTATATGATGTAAACAAACAGTAAATCGTAATCATGAATAAGTAAAACAGACCAGACGAACGAATTGAAATATTTAACTGAATCATAATAAAATTATGTTTCATTTCAATGAAATGTTGAAATCAGCTTCAATGTTTTATAAACTGATCTGTCAGTGACCCGAAACGTCGGGGGTAATCTAGTATTTTATAAATTTCAGCCAATAGTATCACTTACTCGTTGATCAGTGAATACCAAATGTTTCCTGTATCGGAAAGGTTAAATTTACCATTAGTTTTATTAATATAAATGAAATATATGAGGATTTTAAATACAGTTGCTATAATTACTAACGACAGCAACTGTCAAATACATTAATAAAATTTAATTATATTTGTGTCATTTCTATCTCCTAGAAAATGCGATATTACTTATAGAGTTAGCAATACTGTGCATGTCTTCTGATAAAGCCAAATTGAATAAATTGTCTAATGAAGATTGACGAACACGTCTGTAGGTAAGCAGCGATAAAACTAGTAACTCTTTAAGAATACTAATCAGAATAGAGTAATGAAGTTTATCAACAGTGCCTTCTCTAATATAAAAGCATTACATATTAGGAACATCCTCCAGTAGAAGTATAAATCTAGCGATTTATTGGCGCCATTGAAAATATCTAGCAAGAATTTTTAATCTGGAAATTAGCAAATTGAGATTTTTTTTTAATTTAATCAGAATCACCCCAAGAAAGGCAGTGACGCTACTAAAACACAAGTGGTTACAATGTGTGATTATGTGTGATTAATGATGAGGAGAAGAAAAGAGTAATCAGTTGGGCAGTAGATAGTGATTGATAAATAATTTGATTTTCTGCAGATTAAAGTTGGCTGGAAAGCACTGAGCCGCAAGGGCGTTCCACAAGCGAGAAGTGCGAGAAAAGAAACTTTTAGCATACAACTTATGGTTATATCTAGCCAGCACAAATGTAATTTGATGAGATCTTGACGCCAGTCTAGTGCCGCGCTAAAATTAAAAAAACTCTAGGTACCATAACGAAGATCTCAACCGAACAATTACCATGATAATATTTATAGAAAATACATAGAGAGGCAAACTTAGAGCGAAAGTCAGTAGAGCTGAGCCGCCAGATCAGGACTATTAATATTGCTGATTCTTTCTTGGATCTTATCAAGGAACTCAAGGTAAATAGCAGGGGCACCGGGCCATATGTGGCAGCAATATTCTAAACATGGATGAATGGTAGATTTATAGATATGTAAGATAGATTCTGGAGAGAGAAAAATTGTCTCGTTTGACATAGTGAACGGTGGCACGGTGGAGTAATGGATAGCGGCTTGGATTGAGGAATCGGAGAGCCGACTTCGAATTCTAGTCGAATCCATTACATTCACTTACGTGATAATACCCTTGGGAAAGCTGTGAATCCTCTTCCTCTCCCTGCAGCTATGGGTAAATAGCAGGGCAGACTGGGTTCAAAAGCCTTGAATGGCAACTGGTCTAGGAGAAGGAAAACTCTGAATTCAAAACCTGCGGAGGGTCGTTTGGGGACCTTGTGGCACGTAGTGCACCAGGTCTCTGTATTCGGCCCTTCAAAAAGTGTGGATGGTCCTGCACGAAACCTTCACCACTATAATCAAATCTAATATGCTATACATGCGGGTTGGGGACTGCTTGTGAATTCCAAATTCCCATGAAACTCCAATATTGGAGCCAGCTCAACCCACCCCGGCTGAATGCCATTACAAGAACAAGAAAGAGAACATAGTGAACCGTCTTTCTTAGGAGCTGATCTAGAAATGGATTCAATATAGTCTTTGCACTTCATATCAGGAGAGAACGTGAGCAACTGGTCACTTTCCAAGCAGAGAGGAGTCACGAAAATGTTTTAATGGAGAAAATTTAGTTTTGAAGGCTCTGTCTAAAATCTCAAAAAAATAAAAAAAATAAAAAATAAAATATCGCTCTTTTTGTATGTGACATCCGTCGGTTTCAAGAAACATTAGATCTGTCCCCAAAGAATTATGCCTTAGCTGCTGATGGCGATGCAGCATCTGTTACGACCGTACAGGGTCACACGTCAGTAACAGTCTCGATTGCAATGAATGCATGTGATGACTCTCTCCCCTGATACCTTATTGTTTTCTCTCCCCGGCAGCAAACCTTTGTTTCTCCTCAACTCGCTCCAGCCCTCGTTGTAAACCGTGTTTCCAGCGTGAGCCATCGCTGGTGACGTCTTCCCACCTCTTAATGTCTTGTCTATCGACCTCATGTCCCTTTTGCAGACGTCCTTGAAGTGAAGATGTATATATATATATATATATATATATATATAGATATATATATAGATATTTTCAAATAATGCAGGCGATTACGTTACATTGGTTAGATTATATAGAAGGACATGCTTAGTCGGATGCAAAGAATCCGGGTTCACCAATGTGTCCCGACTATCGAATGAAGAAGCACATTACCTAACACCTTCATTCACTTTGTATGCATGGAAATTATTTTTTTATATTAACATCCGATCAATAGAGGAAATAAAGTGTTCAGACGAAAGGCATTCCTTAGTTCCACCATTTCTTACCTTCACGTCTAAACGCCGCGATGTCACACATATTGTACTCAACCGGTCTCAGTCCCTTCATATTCTGCTCCTGAGAATTAACTCCCACCCGATCAGCTACGTCCTATGAGCAGCGGCTTTGTGGAAATAACTAATAACAAAAGGATGCTTCCCTTATCACTACATCGTGTTCAAGTTTAAATAACCGTTATCTTCACCTTATACCCCTATAAACTGTGTTTCTTAATCTGTAACCCTCTAACTTGAGTGTCTCTTGGTTGAACATTATTGTAAAAAAAATATGACACGTAAAGGAAGAGATATAACTGATGAAATGTTGAAGTGACAAAATATGATAGATTCGAATCTAGTTTTGTTATTATTAACGGTACACCAATTTCATTAACCATTAATTGCAATTTCAGCTACCCGGGGTCAAACGCAGACATTGACAGTTTGAATAAAGATTCCATTCTCAAAATAATGAATAATGATAGTAAATAGTATCCTTTTTCTGTGTTCCCTGTCTCTACAGGAAGTTGAATATTGTGGCTCTCCATAATATCGTGTACATTTGTAGCGCTTAATATGTTTCCTTTTTGTTATTTCTTCTAAATCTTCTGTCGCCTATTTACTCAAGTTCGCTTTGTATGCTATGAGTTCTTTTCCTCTGCCCCTCATGCCTTCAGACTTTGCTGTGAATAACTAATTTTCCAAGCGCTTTTTCCTAATTTTCCCCACAAAATTTCAGCTGTCTGTTTCTGATTTTAATCATAATTGTTACTTTTGTTTACATTATCTCTGAAATTTCATATTTTCTCAGATGTTCACTCCATTATATTCCCAGTGGCCTTCTTATTTTTAGTCTCCTGTCCTGCTCCTTTGTTGCACGAGATATGAAAAGTTAAAATCACGTACATGTAAACCGTACCACCGTTTGACCCAAGTCAAAATGAAAATGGCTACACGGATCTCCGTCGATTAGTGTCTTTACGAAATGTCAATTAGTGGCATCGTGGTCGAGGGTTTGGGCGCATTGGTGTTGTTCAAACTGCTGGTTATAAGCTGTTTTTCAGAAAATGCATCTAAGATTCGCTC
>CAHIKZ030003722.1:2537500-2620000 GCA_903632075.3 Acanthosepion pharaonis
TTGATCTTGCGTCCCCGTTGGCAGAAGGAACCGTGATTAGATGCGACTTGCCGTCTTGGCCATGGAGTGCGTCGTCTTGAAGATGATTCAGTCCACTAAAACACGTTGATCTTCATTCTACCCGCTCCAAGACTAAGCGCTCAAGGGTGTTATGTGGTATATTGACTGCTGACAAGTTGCTTTTCAGCTTGTCTTTGTATCTTAGCCATGGGCGTCCTATATTCCTGTAGCCCTGATCTAACTGGCTGTACATTAGGATCTTGGGTATCCTGTCATCAGACATCCACAAGTCATGACCAGTCCACCGTAACTGAGACTGTATGAGAAAAATCTCTATTCCTCCAATATTACACCTGTTAAACAGGTCTACGTTAGATGTCCTACCTTGAAGCTTAACTCCACAGATTGCACGCAAACAGCTTTTATGGAAGACACACACACACACACACACACACACACACACACACATATATATATATATATATATATATATATATATAATTCTTTCGTTGACTTAGTTAAAAATATTACTAAAAAAGAAGTAGTAAAGAATGTGCCGGATGAAATATCTTAACTAACTAAATGGAAAAACTGGTGGAAAATTTTCGATGTAAGATTTTTTAACTTTGTAATTGGTGCGACACAGAGAACCAACTTTCCTTGCGGTAGATGCAGCCATTGATTCAATGTACATGTTCCACCTCAGGTCAGTGGAAAACGTGAGACCAAGAAGGCGCAGTGAGCGGCTCTCGTGGAGTTGAGCACCAAGAAGTTAAGGGAATATGAAATTGAAATGCTTTTTGGCATACGTAAAAAAAAAAAAAAAAAAAAAAACTAACAGAAGAAAACCAAAAATATATCGGCCTAAAATTGTATGCGAAGTATGTGGGAAATTTATCAACTTCCCAAATTGAGTCGTGGCTGAGATACAATGATGAAACAATTGAACAGTATAAAAATACTTTATATAAGAAATATATTATGCAACAAAAATGAGAATAGAGGATTGTAAAAAAATGTATTCTTTTAGCAATTAAAAGCCATCACATGAGAGATGATATCCAAATACATGTGCCTACATGAAACATTTATCTGATATATTTTATATCTTCTGATAGCTGCTTAACATGCATTATTTCAGGTTTGTCCGTGGCTAGTATCGCCTTATCTTGGAATAAGCTGAAAAAACGTTTCTCCTCGCCTAAATTCTATTTGGCGCCTAATTTTGGGTCAAGTCCATTATTATCACATGAATCTCTCCTTACTTTTTTTTTGAAAAACAATTCACCCCATGCAAGGCTGGAGTGCCACTCGTACGCAAGACGTTACAAAAAAAGGAAAAGAATGGGTTTAGCGGCTGAAGAAAGGATAAACAGATGAATGAAAGAGGATAAAAAAAAGAACGGGGGATCAAGGCAACCGAAGATGTCGATTGACATTACATTTAAATTTTTGAAGATTATAGTTATCAGGGAAGCAAGTAAGAGGAAGGGAGTTTCACTGTCGGGAAGTTCGAGAGAAGAAGCTGTTGGAGTAGAACTCCATTTAACTGTTTCGACAGTAATGGAGTGGGACCGAGATACCTACCTAGTAGAACGCTTAAATTCATGCATTCGAGACACTAGCTTGTCAGAGCAAATGCCATGAAAATATTTATAGAAAAGACACAGCGAAGCCATATTATGTGAGAACGTGACTGTAGCCGAGACCCCAAGTCAGAACCGATCACATTGCATACCCATCTTTGGATTTTCTCGAGAACCTCGAGATGAACAGTGAGGGTACTAGACCATATATGTCAGCAGTATTCCACGCATGGACAAATGGTAGATTTGTAGATGTGAAGGATGGACTCAGAGGAGAAAAAACATCTGGTGCGACACAGAAAACCAACTTTCCTTGCGGTAGATGTAGCTATTGATTCAATGTAGTTGTGTCACCTCAGGTCAGTGCAGAACGTGAGACCAAGAATGCGCAGTGAGCCGAAAACGTGGAGTTGAGCATCAAACATACTAGAAAAAAATTGATAAAAGAATTTTACATTTAATTTTAGGCATTTAAAAAATTTCTTAACACGCTTTTCTCGTTACTTTAAAAAAAAAAATCAACTTAGGTTCGTGCATGTGTCTATCTGAATTGCTTTAATTTTGTGTGAATCTTGCATTTCTTTTTAAACCAACGTATTCTGTATGAGTAACTTTGTATATAGATAGCTGACGGCTTTTTCTTTTCAAAGGTCGATGAATTTTCGAAAAAAAAATTACTTCATTTAGCTGGTGGCAATTTCGATTAAGGCGATGTAATTTATTGTGCAATTGAACTTTGTTGTCTTTGGAAGATTCTGTTCACAGAAACAATTGCAAATGAGTGCTGCAAATTTGTTATCTACGCTTTGGGGCGTGGTTAAATGAATGAGTTACTATTGAGAGTTAATCACTGTACAAGAAGAAGAAGAAGAAGAAGAAGAAGAAGAAGAAGAAGAAGAAGAAGAAGAAGAAGAAGAAAACGAGTGGGAAAGAAAACTGCGACAGAAAGGTAAATCAAACAAGAAAGGGAAAAATAAAAAAAAGAAATTGGAAAAAGCAGAACGCGCTGAATAAAAGAATAAGATGGAGGCAGAAATTAGAATGGAAGGAAAATGTATGCTACGAAGTCTCTCTTCGGGAAAATATATAGCGAGGGAAATAAAAGAAGAAGAAGAAGAAGAAGAAGAAGAAGAAGAAGAAGAAGAAGAAGTGTAGTGAAAGAAAGAATTTGGAAAAAATATAGAACGTAGATAAAATGAAGAGAGTAGGAATATATGAAAAAAGAAAGGAGGAGAAGTTGGCGAAAGAGAAGAAGGAGACAACTATAAAAGCACAGGAGGAAGAGATTATAAAGATGTTGAGGGAGGGCACTTCGACCGAATTGATGCAATGCTTTACAACTTGTCTCGTTAGGTCAATTATGATTGACTGGTGAGTTCGATCCTGCCTGGGTTCCATAGTTTCGGCCTTGTGTCACATCTAAGTTGAATTGATAAATCAATATAAATGCGAGAGAGGGAGAGAATCATGAAACAAAATGGAGGAAGAAGAATATGTCCGTCGTCTGGAGATAAAAAAAGAACAACAAAACGAAAGAAATATAAAATATACAAGATTAGAAAAAATTAAAATAATGCGCCAATTTAAAATCTGGAAGAAAAGAAACAGATAAATAAAGGCCCCTTTATGTCTTTCTATTGTTCATTCCTCAATGACAGTGAATGTCATAATTTGAAGCTAAAGCAAAGCAAGGACCGTATATGACAATTTCAAAGTGCATAAGTAGGTTTCCCTAAGTCAGAAACAGGTTAAGAAGAAGCCCGTCCTCTACCAATTGCGCTATATGCTCTGCTACTATAAGTTTAATAACTGTAAGAAATAATGCGATGCACAATAAAATCCTCAAAATCAGAACTTTTTGTGAATTTTAAATTGGAAAGGAAAAAAAAAGCAGATAACGCCTTTGAGAAGGAAAGTATGAGGCAATAATGAATCCAAAGTAATTGGATGAATATTTTTGAATTGCATTGTAGATACATTAATTAAATGACTCACTGTTTAATAATCAAGCAAAATATTGTATCCAGTCCAGGAGATTAAATTTCAGTCGGTTTAGTCTGTGTCATACATGCGCGATTGTGTCTCTTCTGATTCACGACTGACGAGCAGAAGATTTTTCCGCAGTAGGCTGCCATTTTTTTTTCCGAGGTGTACTGTTTGCCAATCAAAGGCTATAAGACCTAGACTCTTCAGCTATTCAACACATAGCTAGAAGGAAATGAGACAAATTTATGCCTTTCCCAATGGTATTTGTGCGTAAGCGAATGTAACCACCTCTGATAGAATTCGAACACCTTTCTGCGACTTCTCAATCCGAGCCGATATACATTACACCATATGAGGGACAGCTTACGCGGATATGAGGAGAAAGATAATTGTTAACCATATACTTAAACAAGTTAAGATTTTAGCGATCGAGGAAGCTTTCTCTTGGGAGACCGTTCCAAAAGGAAGCGCTTCATAGGAAGAAGCATCTTCGAGCCTCGAGTGGAAATTACATCGCACTAAAAGAATGCGTAGGGAATGTAGGTTGTTGGCTAAAAAAGTGATATGGCGGATCTTAGACACGAAGGTTAGGGCTAGTGGAATTAAGGAGTGTAGTTCATACTTGGAAATAGGGCGAGAATCATAATTGTGAATATACAAGAGAAGCGTCTTCTAAGAATATGAAAACACTAACTCGCCTTATTAATACGCTCGGAAATATCTGTAAGAGCATTGGTAAATTTTTAAGAGTCTACATCACGAGAAAGAACAGAAATCATTTGAACAACGGTATGATTAATAACTGGAAGGTCAAGGAACTGATGGAGTGTTGAAAAAATATTTCAAATGAAATTCACCGGAGAGTGCCGGTATGAAAAGTTAATGAATCAATATATTAGTAGCAGCAGTAATTAAGAAAAAAAAAAGCATTGAAAAGAAAATGCAGTCAAAAAATTACTAGAGGAGGAGAGAGAAATGGAGAGTACAGGAGATTGTGGAGTAGGTTGGCGTATCGTTAGAGACGGGTAAAAACAGATAAAGAAAATTAAATATATTTACATTTTCTAAAAGCTAAAAGCAAGAAATTCCTGAAAGGCACCAAAATGATAAATAATTCTAAAAGTGATCGGTGGAAATAAACTAATAAAAATTATTCTTAACTTCTAAAAAGAATCGAGATAGGTAGCGCTTCACGTTTATATATATATATATATATATATATATATATATATATATATATATATATATATATATGTAGGTTTATTAATTGATATGTATGTGAAATATATATATATATATATATATATATATATATATATATATATATATATGTATTCGTGCGTGTGTTGTGATTTCACCAGTAAGTCCGCAAAAAAATGATAGATATATTTTCAAAATGGTTGCATTTTCTGTCAATGCACATAATACACTACTGAATATGATTCACGTACATCAATCCTTCTACACAGAAAGTTTCAGTCCTGCTGATTTATTGCCCCTCCCTCGTATATATATATATATATATATATATATATATATATATATATATATATAAAAACTTTTCTTCATCGACGCGTTTTGTCCTTTAATGCACTTTATCATTTTTAATATTTTCAGAGAAATATTTTTTATTTATATTTGTATTTTACACTGACAGACACACAGACGTGTATATATATATATATATATATATATATATATATATATATATATATATATATGCAGAGAAAATGATGAAATATTGGAATATGTTATTTATCCGACATTATTTCTTATTCCGATAAACAATATTTGAGTTGATATATAGAAATACACGTTAGTTATGATAACAAATATATATATATATATATATATATGTGTGTGTGTGTATAGATATATATATCCTCTCTCGCTCTTCCCCTCACCTCCATCTCAATCTCATTACATATATAGTCATAAAAAAAGTTATAAAAATCAGATAAATGACAATTACAAACAATATGAAACAAGACTTAAGAACATTATAAAAAATTCCACAACACCAGTAGACAAGAGCAAAAAATTAATTGTTGATTAGAAAAAAAATTAAAACCGTTTATCTAATAGTTAAAAAAATAATTCGCCTCTTAGAACAAAATTAAGCAGAAGAAATATTATTTACGCATTTAAATGTCCATTAAGAAATTGTATTCCTGATAAATCAAAATTCTGAAAAAATTATATAGGCCACACCACAAAATGTTTAACAAGAATCCTCACTCTTCATGTTTCTGACCATAGATCAATTAGGTTTCATTTAAATACTTACTGGAACTTATTCACAACATACTTATAAAATAGCATCGTCTACATGTAAAAAAAAAGGCCAACACTGAATAATATCAATTATGAATATGGGCACAATTTGTTGACCGTGTTTTGAAAATGAATCATTATATAAAGATATACAGCTAGATAGATAGATAGAAAAAATACGTGAATAGATAGATAGATAGATAGATAGATAGATAGATAGATAGATAGATAATCTGACTCTTCTTTCTATTTATTTGGATGAGAGGAAGGCGAGCCTTCAAGTTAGAGGGAACAGAGTATGGTTTGATGTATTTGTACCTAACAGTGAAGCTGAAAGCGCTCGGGAAAAAAAAAACAACATTTGGACGGTTTTTGTATAATTTATGTACGGAAAAGAAAAAAAATGAGATCACTTTGGAAATTATAAGAATATCTTAATCAAAGCACCTTGTCTGTCATAATTAATAAATCTTGCATGAAAGAAGGTTCGCTGTCTAAATACACAACATGTGAGGATTTATACACACACACACATACATACATATATATATATATATATATATATATATATATATATATATACTCATATGCATATACATACATATATAAAGATACATCTGCATATATATACATGTATACATGCATATATATATGCACACACATAAATACATAAATATATAAAGATACATATACATGCATATATATACATACATATATAAAGATACATATGCATATATATATATACATGCATAAATATATATATATATATATATATATATATATATATATACAAATAAATACATAAATGTCTTTTTACTTATATACATATACATATATGTATTTATGTATGCATACTGTATACGTATGCTTACATTTATACGCACGCATTGTGTCTGTGTTACTGTACGTCCAGATATAAAAACACACATATATGCATACATATGTATATGTATCTATATACTTATATGTATATCTATTAATACAAACATACATCTCTCTATATATATATATATATCTCTCCTCTCTCTCTCTATATATATATATATATATATATATATATATATATATATAGTATATTAGATTATGAAATAGAAAAGTAAAACATTTTTGATTTGAGTTTTAATTTTACGACCTCTGTTTTCTTGAACTCGCTGAATTGAATCGACCGATCAATGTTTTATAACTGGACCCTTGATGTGTAAAGCGCGGGCTTTTGAAGTGAACAGTATTCTTTGATCTATTGTGACTTGAACGGGCTTTACGCTTTCAAGGAGCGTCTTCTTCGTTTTTATTTTTAAATTTCATTTTCGTTTTTCCCCATCGACCGGGTTTCAAACGTGGCTCATAAAAATGATGATCGCCAGACATTCCGCCACAAAGTTTCCAGTAATCGAATAATGGGTGAAATATATTCTTTCAGTAATCCTCACACTTGCATGCACGTATCGGTAAAACATGCCCCAACATTAAAAATATACGAGTTAACCTCTCTCTCTCTCTCACTCTCTCACTCTATATTTCTATTTCAGTATCTATCTATCTATCTATCTATCTATTCTCATCATTTTATATCAATCTACTTCAATCTTTTCATATCCATCGATCTCATTTTTTTACATTTGTCTATTTCAGTCTCTTCTTATCTATCTATCTATCTATCTATCTATCTATCTATCTATCTATCTATCTATCTATTCACGTATTTTTTCTATCTATCTATCTATCTATCTATCTATCTATCTATCTATCTATCTATCTATCCCCGTTTTTTATATGTATCAATCTATCTTTTTCAATCTTTTCATATCCATCGATCTCATTTTTTTACATTTGTCTATTTCAGTCTCTTCGTATCTATCTATCTATCTATCTATCTATCTATCTATCTATCTATTCACGTATTTTTTCTATCTATCTATCTATCTATCTATCTATCTATCTATCTATCTATCTATTTATTCCCGTTTTTTATATCTATCAATCTATCTTTTTCAATCTTTTCATATCCATCGATCTCATTTTTTTACTTTTGTCTATTTCAGTCTCTTCGTATCTATCTATCTATCTATCTATCTATCTATCTATTCACGTATTTTTTCTATCTATCTATCTATCTATCTCTCTATTCTCGTTTTTTATATCTATCAATCTATCTTTTTCAATTTTTTCATGTCTATCGATGTCATTTTTTTACATCTATCTATTTCGGTCTTTTCATATCTATCTATCTATCTATCTATCTATTTATCTATCTATCTATCTATCTATCTCAATCTTTACATATCTATCGATCTTTTTCATCTATCTATCTATCTATCTATCTATCTATCTATCTATCTATCTATCTATCTATCTATTGGTTTTCTTAAACGTTACCTTACCTAGGCTCATCCGCTTGAGCCAGAAACAGAGAGACAATCCATGCAGCGGAAACACACCACCTCACCTCCTCCAAAGAAGGCCACACCTACAACAGAGAACACTATGCCAATTTGATGATGCACTTACGTAAAGCAATGAATAACAAACGCCCAGGAAACCGGGCATCAGGACAATGGTCCAGCGCACAAGTCCGTGGTTTCAATCGTGACTGTAGCTTTAAGCTTGTTGATCACACACCCTATTCTCCTGATTTGACTATCATCTGTTCCCCAACAAGAAAAGAATTGGCTGGGAAAGATTATTTCAGTGATGATGCTGATTAAATTTTTGCCAACAAGATGAACAGTTTTCTTTGAAAAGTCAGATGCTAGTTTAAATGGAAAAACTATGAAGTTATTAATAAGACAAGTTGAAATTAATGCATGTGCGATTTCACAGCTCTAGCATATACTTCTTCAGAAAAAAAAAAAAAACTATGAACTTTTCAACCTACCCTACGTATAAACGATGCAATGGGGAAATTGTCGCCATTTTATATTTTTTTAATTTCGCGCCTGCGCGTCTTTTTATTTAGTCGATTGCACAGTATAGCATGACCAGTTTGTCATCGGCTGTAATAAAAAAGAACAACATGACGCAATCCAACCCACCAGAAATTTGGAAAGGGCATGCTATATTACTTGGCAGTCGCATTGAAGCTCTAATACGAATATTTCAGACTGTTTGGGTGTCAATCTAAGGAGAGTGCAGAGGATTTGGAAAGACTAGGATGCGGCTAATGGTGATTACGAAGGTGCGACAGCTTGGAAAACTCACTCTGGCTGTTATAATAAAAAAAATCCAGAATTTTTTAGTAATGGCCTCTGGGTACTAACTTCAATGCGCAATTTTATATTTACATACGCTCTATATTGTGCACTTTAAGCCATAATTGTAGCATAACTTAAAGCTCTATTTTATCATATATATATATATATATATATTAAAAAGAAGAGGGGTGCCGCAAACGTTTTTGGTTGTAATGTGGATTTATTGAGAAAAATATTATACTTTGTTTTACATAATTTCACGACACGTGTTTCTGGTCTGGTCTCGCAAACCGTCTTCAGGTGAAAGTGGAGATTTTTACATATTATTAAAAATAATTAATTTTCTTCATGTTCAATGTGGAATATTCTCGATATGAGACATTCTGTTTTGTGTGTTGGCAATCCGAATTTTCTTTTCAGGTGGCCTGACGATTACGTCAAGCATGAATCGTCAGGTCGCCTTTTAAGTGTTGCCTTCTATGTTCACTTTTATATTGAAATATATATATATATATATATATAATTCATATATATATATATATATATATATATATATATATATATATATATATATATATATACGTGTATGTATATACAGTGTAACCCGGATGTAAGAGAGTTGTCGGGACTGGAGACCAGAGAAAATCTCTCTTATATCCGGGTTTCTCTTATATCCGGGTCTCTTATATCCGGGTTACACTGTATATATAATTTATACGAAAATTATAGCATAAATATGTTATAAAATCACTACAAAAATACTCATTTTCTTTCAACACTTCCGGTGCCTTATGAAATGATGGTGTTGGATGTAGAATAATGCTAAAGTTTTAAAAGGCTGAAATCAACCAAACACTTCTCGATTTGGTTGATTTCAGTCTCCAGTCCTTTAATCCGGGATCTTTATTCTATATAAGGCATCCAGGTTATATATATATATATATACGTATATATATATATATATATATATATATATATATATATATATATATATATATATATATATATATATATATATATATATTTGCGTCTTTCCTCACAATGACAATGGAGCGCGAATCGGACATGTGAATAGAAAAAAAAACATGTGGAGTTATAATATGAGTATTTTTGCTTCCCCAAAGAAAATAGCAAAAAACGATTTGCCTCTCTTACCCACTGAAAAAATAAATTTGGCAGAAAATTATATTATATCAACTGCCTAAATCGAGCCTTTTTATGCTCCATTCATTTTATTTGGCTCACCATTTTTCAAAAGACTTACATTAATTTGCTTTGCAAATGAAATATTCATTAAGTCTGGAATTATGACCAAAGTGCGCATTCAGGACCTAAAAAAGAAATTGGTTTAGGTTTATCGATCTGAAGAATGCTGCGGTAAAAAAAAAAAATCATCGAAACGATTCAGCTGTCTTATCGATCGGTCGTAAATGGAATTAAATTTCTACTGTATTAACGCATGTTAAGTTCGGGCAGTTGAAGGAGGATTGCAAGACGTGGGTGACGAAAATAATTATGGAAGATTTAGTCGACTAGAAATCGAGAGCAAAGGATATCGAGACGGATCTAAGGTACGTTGAAATAGACATGCCCGTTTCAACAGTTTGAACAAAATGGAGCCGACAAGATCTTCACGAACGGGTGGCAGCAAGGAAGACTGTGGTGTAGACTATTTCCTAATAGGTTTTGCAGATAAGTCGAATGAATACAGAAATAAAATTATTTGGTCATACGTTACATTTCAAAACCATCCAGCTACCTTATTTTTGAAAATAAAAAACCACAGCGCACAATATATATATATATATATATATATATATATGTGTGTGTGTGTGTGTGTATGTGTGTGTGTGTGTGTGTGTCTGTGTGTGTGTTTGTGTGTGTGTGTGTAAGTGGGCATTGAAGTCATCACTCAGAGGCGACAGTCTGTTTCAGGCTAAACGCAATCGTCAGGCCATGTGCGTTATGTTTTTGCTCGAGTTTTTTTATATATACAGATTAATGATGTATTGTGGGTAGTCTAATGCATTATGGGTAGTCTCATGTATCATGCTAAGGGTCATTTTGGTGTGTGTTGTTTATTAATGCGTTTATTATTTATTAAGTTTATTATTTATTTGCTTGAATTAATTTATTTTCCTTGTTTTTGTTTAGTCGTTTTATAAATTTATTTTCATTTATTCTTGTTCTTTTTAAGTTTTCGATTTTTAAGTAGCGCAGCAAACATTTATTTTCGTGTTTGCATTTTGAGAAGTGTTCCGATCGTTTATTTAGTACTATGTTTTGGTCTAGAAATGTAATTATGATATTTTTTTCCTCTAGGCAGAGTTTAGAATTTTTGGATTGATTGTTCTAGGCTGATGTTCTTTTCCTTAATTTCCATGATATTTTTGGTGTGATGTATTTTTCGTTTTTAATCTTCCAGATATGTTTAGAAAATATTGAGCTGGACGCGTATTTATTATTTGTAAAGGATATTTTGTGCGCGTTGTTTCTTTGTTTCCAGTGTCCTTCAGTTACTCCTATGTATATTGTCTTTGTTATCTCTTGATCATTCAGTGGCTTGGTATATGATATTGTTCTGCATGCAATTGCCTTTTAAGGGAAATTCATTCTTTATTCTGCAATTATGTGGATGTAATTTTTGAGGTGATTTGTTGATTGTTTTCTTGTTGTGTATTTTTGTTACTGGTGTCATGTTCTCGGTGTGAATGTTGAGACAGATCTTAGCGAGGAGAAAGAATAAAAAATAAACTAGTTTCAGGAAGACAGGAAATTGCGATTTATGTTGCATTTTATTTAACCGAGATTGTATGAGACAGAGAAAAAAGAAACTGGAAGAGAATTTCTCAAGCGAGAAATTTTTACTAGAATTCAACATAGGTTAACATCTATTTAAAAGTAAAATAATGATCCCTAGTAGCTAATATAGTAGTAGTATGCTATTGAGGAGCCAAGGAGGAAAACACATTAGAAAAATTGGTATGAAAATATTTACAGACAGACGCATGGAAGTCAGATCAGGATTGATGTGGAGATGCCAGGTCAGAACGGATAACATTGCAGGCAGTTCTTTCGAATTTGTTTAGGATGTCAAGCTATCATACAGGAGCCTCGGGCTAGAAATGGCAGAAATATTCAATGCACGGGAGAATGGTGGCTTTTTAAAAGCGCAAGAGTCATTCAATTGACATGCAATATCACGCACGTCGCAGTGAACCAACTCCTAGCAGCAGACCTAGCTAATGATTCAATGTAATCACTCTATTTGTCAGTGGAAAACGTTCGCCCAAGAAAACGCAATAATTAGCTCTCCTGAAGGTTAGCATCAGCCATGCTGATGGAGCGCAAAAATGATAGCGTTTTTCTTTTGGAGGAGTTAGAATTTACAAGCCATTTCTTGTACCAGTTAACAACTGATTGGATTTCAGTTTCAAGATCAGCTGTCAGTTCTACTGTGTCAGATCTATTAAGGCAAGAGTAAATAGTTGTGTGATCAGCATAAGTACCCAATTGGGAACTAAAGACAACGGGAAGGTTGTTGGCAAAAGATATGAACCAACGTTAATTCAAGTATAAAGCCCTGGTGTAACACGGAATTAATGCGAAGCATGGCTTTTATTCAACGATTTGATATGAACGAATGGATTAAGTCAAATTGTCCTTGAGCCTGTGAAAAAAGCCAGTATGCCAAACTCTAGCAAACACCCGTCGAGATCTTTAAAGCCACAATACGAGACTCGACGGTCTTCTCTAAATTTGATAAACGAATTCAGTAATAAACGTTAAACATCAGCGGTTGACCTAGAGAAACGAAAGCGATGTTGTTTATCCGAAAGAAGGCAGTGTAAAATGCGGTGTTTAACCAATTGGGAATTGATTGGACAAAAGAATGAACAAGAAAAGGCAAGAAAATCTGAGAGGTCAGACAAAATTATCTCTCTGAATTCCTGAGACGTTCAGGTGAATTTCTGACAGCCTGAATGTCATAGAATGGATGAACTCACGGATTTAAACTAATGATAAAATCTGATTTGCCTCTTTAGAAATCCTAACTGAATTCTGCAAAACAAACGGTAGCTCAACAAGAACTGCCCAAATACACGTTTCTAACTATGAAGACATTTGCGCCTATCGATCCTGCTAAATTTTATTAACGCTAGGTTTGAGCGATATTTATAAACTTTAGGATGTCACAATGAAATATAGAAGTGAACAGTTTCTTTTTTTCTAGATCTTCTTGCTTACAAAATCGTCAGTCGGACATCTGAAGCAGGAATACTGACCAGTGTTTCTAGTATGAACAATGCAGTGTCTTTATCCATTAAGAAGGATCACGCATTTATTTGTTACTTAATGTGAATAGTTTATTTTCAACCACTTCTAAAAAAGGTAAGTAGTCTGACAAACTTTTGACTTTTTTTTCTATTTGGTCACTAAGTGTTATTTCCTAATTGCTTTTGTCTAGAAAGCAAAGAAAATGGCTTTTTTATTCATTTTAAATTTCCCCTTTTGTGCCCTGGACAGCGATGTTTTGAAAGTAACGCATTTTCCATTATATTCTAGACAGATTCAGCGCTGAGTTCCTGAAGGAGATTTTTCTAGAACTTTCAAGAACATTCAGGAATTTCTAGACCGTTCTGACAACGTCAATGACAGTATGAATACAGGGGATATATGATCAATAGTTCAATTTACTTTTAGCTGTCTACGTCCAGATAAATCGTCGTTGATTGACGCATTTTTACAGGTGGCATGGTTCGAGACTTCCTGGGGAATCACAAGTCCAAAAACTTTGTGGGGCTTGTTGAGATCTATTGAAGAACTAAGGCAAAACCGGCTGCAAAACCTCAAAGTCCATATGCTTGACGTTCATCATGATAAATTCAAGGAAAATATGAAGCGGGTACATACAGAATCAAGGCGAGCGCTTCCGCTAGGATTTACTGTTTCTGAACGCCGCTACCAACGATGATATAACGAAAACATGATGGGTGACTATATTTGTGGGCTGATGCCTGAAAGTAATATACAGTATAAGCTTAGATCGTGAAAAAGTACGCACTTCTAAATTTTTGTGGTCTCACTTGTTTAACTCTAGAATAAATAAATGCTACATTTTAATGACATGTCGTTATTTGCGTGAACGACAATGTTCACATTCGACCTTTTTCAGTGGGAATAGGTACATTTCAGAAATGCCATTATCCTGGTCTTAGACGTAAATTTTGAAGGAAATCTTAGCCATTTCCATACTTTCTAAGCGCAAGGAAATAAAAATTAACAGTTGCTACCCAAGGACAAAAATCGTGTTATACATTGTTATCAATAGTGAATCTTATGTAACGTTTTCCTATGTATATTGTCTTCGTTATCTCTTGATCATGCAGTGGCTTGGTATATGATATTGTTCTGCATGCAATTGCCTTTTAAGGGAAATTCATTCTTTATTCTGCAATTACAAGTGGGTTTAATTTTTTCAGGTGATTTGTTGATTGTTTTCTTGTGCATTTTTGCTACTGGTGTCATGTTCTCGGTGCGACAATAGCTGATTTTAATTATTTACAATTATATTTTATCATATATATATATATATATATATATATATATATATATATGGACACTTGTAAAAACTGTGCGGAGACAGTTTGTTTCATGTTTGAACGCAGTTTTATGTCATGTGAATATTGGGTTCAAGCAGGAGACAGATTTTAGCGAGGAGAAAGAATAAAAAATAAACTAGTTTCAGGAAGACAGGAAATTGCGATTTATGTTGCATTTAATTCATCCGAGATTGTATGAGACAGGGAAAAAGAAACTGGAAGATAATTTCTCAAGCGAGAAATTTTTATTGTAATAGAACGTAGGTTAACATCTATTTAAAAGTAAAATAATGATCCCTAGTAGCTAATATAGTAGTAGGCCTATATTCATGCTATTGAAGTGCCAAGGAGGAAAGCACATTAGAAAAATTGCCATGAAAATATTTATAGAAGATGTATAGAAGTCAGATCACGGCGCTGGAAAAAGGATTGAAGCCGAGATGCCAGGCCAGAACGGATAACATTGCAGGCATTTCTTTGGATTTTGTTTAGGATCTCTAGACATAATACAGGAGCCTCGGACTAGATATGGCAGAAATATTCAATGCACGGGAGAATGGTAGCTTTTTAAAATCGCAAGAGTCATTCAAGTGACATGCAACGTAAGGCACGTCGCAGTTGCCCAACCCCTAGCAGCAGACCTAGCAAATGATTCAATGTAATCACTCAATTTGTCAGCGGAAAACGTTCGCGCAAGAAAACGCAGTGATTTTCTCTCCTGATAGAGGTATTTTATTACAGGTGGCATGGTTCGAGGCTTCCTGGGGAATCACAAGTTCAAAAACTCTGTGGAGCTTGTTGTGAGTCTGTTGAAGAAATAAGGCAAAAAAAAAAAAACAAAAGAAACAATAACATATATTTCTTGTCTATTTACATTTGTAAGAAATTTTAATTTGATAATGAGAAATAAAAAAAGGGAACAAATATTTAGAATATACAGAAAACAGGTTTGCTTTGTAATATATATTAGAAAGTTAGCTTGATTCCAGATGTTTCGACATTTGAATTGTTCACCTAACCTCTTGTATGTAATGTCATATTTACGTGCTTATGTATAGATTTCTTGCAGGAGATGTTTCTTGTATCTCATCCTCCGTGTTTCTATTCTATTCCAACTCGTCTTATGCATTATAGTTTATTTCTTATACAATTTATTCGTCTTTAATCTCATCTATTGTGTTTGTATTGTCCTCAAACGTGTATCTTGTTTTCTCGTTTTTTTTATTTTATTTATGGGATTATATTTCCATCTTGTATACTGTCTTCATTGTATTTTTAATGTATCCTTTTTTTATATCTTATCATATATCTATTTATGCTTTTGAATTCATGCTGAGCGCTTAAAGATTCGAGGGATGCTAACAAAAAACAGTAGACTTATACGATAAACAGATAGTGAACTAATCTTTTTTTAATCTTTAAAATTATTTCTTCTTGTTTTATATGCCTTGTCCTTTCTGGAATATGTGATCATGGCTCTCCACAATTTAGTAATTTTATAGCTGCGAGCAATAATGTTTCTTTTCCTTGCGATTTCACTTTTTTTGCCATGCACATACATCCATTTATATAGGTTTCTGACTGTTGACCCACTGTCCTTGCTTTCAATGTCCTGTTGGGATTAAATTCTTCAAATATATCCAAGTATAGGATTGGTGTATACGGGATAAAATACTATTCTTAAAAGAGTGCTCAATACAGAGTTGAGCAAATATAATTTATTCGAAAATTAAAACATAAATATGTTATAAAATAACTACAAATGTAGCCATTTTGTTTCCACAATTCTAGTGTCATGTCAGATGATGATGTTGAATGTAGAATAGTTTTTTAAAAAGGTGAAATCAATTGATTTGAACATTTTAAAACTGTTTATTCTACATTCAACATCCTCACTTGATAAGACACCAAAATGCTAAAACAAAATTCCTACTGTTACAATTTTCGAATAAATTATATATATATATATATATATATATATATATATATATATATATATAAATTCTCTAGGCACTTAACGACATATTATAGTGCCAAAAGCTATCTTTTTGCTGTGACTGACCAGCGCGTACATGAATGGCATCATTCGCTTTGGAAAGAACATCCCAACCCTACCTCAGCTTGACCTCTTTCCGAAGGTGACTGATATGTGGATAAAAATTATCTCTTAAACCCCTTATCAAAATGGCCGCCCCAGCCATTTCCATAGTAATGAATTTTGCGAATGAACATGCTTATAAAGATACGTAAATTTCAAGATTGGTTATTCCTAAATTTTCACTTGAGGATGAAACAGGGCTTGACACTTTAATCAATTTAATTTTAATAATTATATTGATGGTTTCGGCTCTCGTTTTGGAAACATGAGAAATCTCATGTAGCGAAGGAAAATTATTATATATATTATAATTATTTTAAAAAAATATGATTCCTTCGTTCCATGAGATTTCTCATGTTTCAAAAATGATTATTTACCTAAGGATTATTTACCTAACGTGTCCTTTCCTATTTTTCTACATATCTGCACACACACACACACACACACACACACACACACACACACACATACATACATATATATATATATATATATATATATATATATATATCTTCAGTATCGATCCATGCAAGGCAATAAACCCACTAAGTCACAAGAGGTTACGGGATATGGAAGAATTATGAGCAGAAGCATTAATGGTCAGGAGGGAGTGAAAAGAGAAATCAGCAGGAGAGTAAATTGCGATTGACATTGTATTTATATTTTTGCAGATAAATATTGGCTGGAAAGCATGGAGACGGAAGTGAGTTCCACAAGCGAGAAGTGCGAGTAATGAAACTGTTAGCATATAACATAGGGCCAGCTGAACCATAAATTAATGAGGTCTTGACGCTATTCTAAATGCATTCAATTTCAAAAAGTCGAAGTACCCTAGCAAAGAGCTTACCCGAACAATTACCATATTTATAGAAAAGACATAAATACTCTAAACATTTCAATTGTTTCTAGTTTTTCGAAGTACATGTGTCCTTTTTGTTTTCATTTTCCTAAAACAAAAAAAAAACTTCCACTTTGTTCACATGCTCCGTTCATGTTATTCTCGGCGTTCTTCTAAGTAACTACCTCTCTGTTGCCTCATCAGGTCAGTAACTTCATAAGTGATGTCTTGGGGATTACCAGGTGCTGCAAGATTCAAAGTGCAGCTGTTGTAATGAATAATGACTCGGGATCGTTAATAGGAGAGCTGTGTTCCAATTCAAATTGGGTTCATTATATTCACTTACAGGCAAATAGCTCTTGGAAAGGAATGAATCCTCCACTTTTCCCCAAACTATGGGTTAATTAGTAAGAGCTGTATCATCGTCTCAGTATATCTCTCCCCGCCCACAAAAAAAATCTTTACAAACAAAAAATATTTTCTGGCTTTAAATAACCTGAAAAATGTTGATAAGTTGTAGAAAACGAATAAATCAATCAATCCTCTTCATCAGTGACTAAATTTTCCAGCATTCATTGATATGACATAGTTCAACACTCTTTTCTTTGTGCTAAAGATTTTTCCCATTTCATAATACATTGTTTAGCTTTAAGAAGACATTTGTCGTTATTCCAATGCTCCTCCGGATACATTTTCACCTTTTTCATCATCTGTTAAAATTCTTACACCGAGGAAATTAATCTAAAAATTTAAAAAAACTGACTGATCATCCCTAGCTTAATTCGGTAATAAACATTTTAAATGCCATAATATACAGCCCCTCCTATGTTTTTTTCAGTATTGAATCTAGAAAATAAATACGTTCCATTATAGTAAGATATCTAGTGTAGAAGGAAATAAAAGCAAAATCTATATACTTTTATCAAATTTATTTACTAATTTTGCATTTTATTCTTACTGCTGTATCGAAAACGATTTTCCATATGAATTATCATACCTTTGCAGAAGACTAGCAAAGAATAGAAAAACATATTCGAATGCATATATCAATTAGGCAGAGAGAAAACTTTATTACTGGCTGAAAGGCTGAACAAAGGAGAATTATACTAGGTATAGTTATTAAGAATTTCTTTTGATTCATTTGTCCAGAATACGTAATTAAATCATTACGAATGTACGATAATCGAGATCCGGCAATAAGGTCTCCGATCGGGAGGTTTTGCAGAGCGTGGAATCACCTCTTAAATTTTATTGTTGCCATGTGTGACACTATTTAGGGTTGCGTGAAAAAAAAAAAGAAAAGGCGATAATTAATTAAGGTGAGAAAAAGACACTGAGCGATGTTATTTTTTCTAACAAAGAAAAGTGGTAAAGATTTTATTTTCATTAGCGAAGAAAGTAAGATACCGGATTTAATTTGATTTATGTTACGACGCGGCGAAAGAAGATCGCAATCTGTCCATGGCAATAATGAAAATTTCAGTTTGGTCAAGTGGCCTACAAGGCAAAATGCTAAGAGATAAAAATTAATTGGGTCGCGCTCTGACCGAAAAAATGTCCGCTGGACCACCCACAGAGTACAAAGAAGGAAAGATTAAACCATTAACTATCTGCGGAGATATCATTTGAGAAGAGCTGGCAATGAAAGAAAAATTATTTTATCGGAACAGATAAATGGCGACAGAGTGCGGGAAATCATTGACCAACCTCAGTGCTTGTTTGGCGATTGTCTCGTTGACGAGTTCCAGACGTCTTTCGGTTAAGATAAGAGTCGTAAGGGTTTGTTGTCGGGAAGAAGAGAAGAAAGAAAAAAGAAAAAAAAGGGAAGATAATTTTTTTTTCCTTTGAGCGATAATTGCAAACACTCACGCTACTGAGCGTTCATTGGCTGAAGGGTGGCGTGAGCGGTAGGCGAAGGTAAACTATGAAGAATGAGGGAAGGCCTGCTGACGCCCCCTGAAGGGATTGGTGTGAGATGCCGCTGTGAGAGAGAGGGGAAACCTGTTGGCGCCCTCTGAGGGGATTGGGTGAAATACCTATATGAGAAAGGAAGAATTTGGGAGGACGATTCCCTTAAACTAGAAATTAAGGACTTCCAAAAATGGAAAGTAATAAATTTTCCTGACCGAAAACAAAGAAAATTCTTAATGCTGATATAGAATTATCAAGGAACGTCAAACCCCGACAGGCCCACCCCGGTTTTGGTCGGCGTCCATATAAGCAGAGTCGCGGCGAGTGGACGGCAGTTGGGGTTAGACAGGCAGGCAAGCAGTTGCAGTTGAGCTGTGAGCTCTGAGACCCGCCTCGCAGAAAGCTGAGTGAGATCCACGCAATCACGACCTCAACTTCTAACCAAGAACAATTTATTTTTGAAGAACGACTTAGACTCACACCACCAAAACCAGTTTTGCGAATATCGCCTGAAGACACCAAAAACCAGTTTCCTGAAAAAAAATTTAAAATGTTAAGACTCGCCTAACAAACACAAAGTGTCACGAATCCATATTAGCGGTTTGGGAGAAAGATGCAGTTCTGTATTCAGCAACCAGATATAAAATATTTGTTATTCTTTTTTAACACATTTGAACTTTTCGAGTTGTTACTTTATTTTCTTTTACATATATTTGTGTGGTATTACCCTTTTTCGGACTCGACTTGCATAACGGCCCGGCAACTGATTGATTTCGTCTACCTAAGATCAAATCACAACGGGGGTAGGTTAGACTATAAATCAAAACAGTTACTTCGGTAACCAGACGTTGGAGGCGAGCTGGGAACGACAAGGCTGATACCGAATCTAACCAGATTCCCATCCGAATCAGCAAAAGGTTAAAACGTCACATTTGTTGCCGCGACCAATACCATGTCACATTGGTCGTCACAGGATAGAACGGCGACGGGGCAGAGATGCAGACGGGGTGACTACACACATGTCCACACTGACCAAAAGTGGTAGCACTTGGCAGTGTCCCATCTATGAGTAAATAGGTAAACCCCAAACCGGAGTCAAAACATGAAAGTATAAAAATACATATTGAAAAAGTACGCGGAATATATTTTCATAGACAAAAAATAAAAATAAATAAAAAACCGCGATACAAAAAACATAAATAATACCGTCAGTACATAGTGCAATAATTTCTTGTAAAAAAAGAAAATTACCAGCAATGCATTAAAAAAAATATAAAAGAAATTACTAATGCACCAAAGATAGTTAATTTTTGAAATAAATGTCCAATAAGTAGTTCATAATCCGCTAAACAAACACATAACCAAAACATTACGAATGTACAGTGTGACCCGAATAAAACGGGAATTTTTGAAGTGCGTATGGCCAGACATGAGCAAGTAGCAACACTGCGAGACAGTGACCTTGAACAAGTAAACATTTCGCCATTTAGAATTCAAGATGAAATTCACAATATCCCAGCTGAGATGTTGCAGTTGGCAATGAGGAATCTCTACAGCAGATTTCCAGAATGCATCCGCACAGGAGGACGCCATCTAGAGGACGTAATTTTAAAAAAATGAAAATTCCATCATGGTTTCTTAAATGGCATATTTTAAGGTTTCAATTTCTATGAATAAAATATTTTTCTTCCATTACTCTTGGTTTTATTGGATTGTTAAAAAGTTCCCCTTTTTGGGGGGGTCACCCTATATAAGACGAATGATTTAAAAAACGAAGGTTATATTAATAATAACATGAGGTGTTTTATTATAAGGAAATATTTAGCATTCATTAATTCAGGATAACAGTCAGTGGATATTTATGAAATATTTCTCTTAAAAAAGTTTCAGTAAAATAGGGTTCTCAAGCATAGTGACTGAGATTCTGAGGACTTCCGATGATTATTTTAATCATCGGAAGTCCTCGAAAACAACATTACATATACATATATCACAGTGTTGACAGCAGACAAAGAAATTAAACTCGAGAAACTGCCACAGAATGTAGTAAATGAAAGCAAAAATGCAAAGGTATAAATGGGCAATAACTCTTACTGGGCCTGAGAATACTGTTTTTCTTTAATTTAATAGGAAGATTTTGTTGTAACCTAGAAAAGTTTACTGAATGAGGAATAACCTTAATGAATGTTGGAAATGAAATGTTAACCTTTATAACATCAACAAAATACAATAGTCTCCAGTGGGCTGAAGTAGGTAAGCCACTGCTAGTGGTGAACTACGTAGACAGCATATTACCTCCACTTACAATAGCGTCCAACGTATTTATGAGGATTTAGACATACCTGTTAATGTTCAGAGGTACGGTATATAAAACTTATTTAAAACCATACAACAAGTTTCATAGATTTGTTTTATCCAATCCTCAGTAGACCTTCTTGGTTTATTTAAAGATCGTATATTCTTTTCTGTATAAGAAAATTATATTTTTGATTTATTTAATATTCTCAGCCTATGTAAATTAAACATGAACCACATAGAGTGTTGTAACATAGTAAGGGTCACTGAATGAGGAATAACCAAAACGGAGATTGGAAATGAAATAGTCATCTTTATAACATCAACAAAATACATACTCTTACTATTATTGCTATTAGTGTTTGAGTATCTGAGTATATAGTATATATACTAAAAAAACACCTCCAAAATCATTATGTATATACATAATGATTTTGGAAGTGTTTTTGACTATTTTAAGATTATTTAGATGGTTGTTCTGGATAATGGACGTGACAGAGTTGGTCGGTAGTATTATGGATCTGTTTTCATCTATGTTATTACACTAATAGCAATAATATTTCTGAAGCAGGCATTTATAAAATAAATTGTCAAAACTGTTCCTCCCAATATATTGGAGAAACAAGTAGAAATTAAAAAAAAAAAACGCTTTCATGAGCACAAACGTGACGTCACAAAAAACAACTTAGCTAATGCACTAGTCATACATAGAAATAAATTCAACCATTTTGATTTTAAAAATGCTGCACTCATAAAAAAAGAAAATAACTCACTCAGAAGGAAAATCCTCGAAAGTGCTGCCATTAAATATTATCTAAATATTAATCTACGCCCTGGGTTTTTTTTCCGTATTCCACCTTTCTTAACAGAAGTACTACTCCCCCAAACAAACGTACACAACAGTATCAAGAAATCAAAAGAAAATGGCTGAAACCATCAACACAGCACTCCACACATGACAGTATTTGACGTAATTTTCAGTTAACGGTATTATAATAGCGTTCTCTAAATTCTTCCAGTTGCTAAGTACACTTCGTTTTGTTATTATCAGTTACTTCATTTCGCTGTTGCCTTGGAAAAGTCCACATTGGACGAAACGCGTCGGCAACTATTACAGTTTTCCTATTGTGATTTAAATTTATAAAGATTGTCTTTTTCGAGAGGTTAACTCTGAGAAATTTTTCATATAAATTTATATTGAAATGTTTCTCGTCTTGGACTAAAAGGTTCACGATAATGCATGAATTCTTTCAAGAATTTTACTAGCCGTCGAGAATATTCCTCGTCTTGACTGGCCATGACATGTCCGTTCCAATGAAAAAAAAACCGTCATTGATCTCATAACAGTTTACAGAGTTCCTAAAGAATGACTGTGAAATATATGGATATGCAATTTGCCAAATTTCACTCAATAATAAATGAATTTACGTTTTCGAAAACCATAAGACCCGTGATCGGGTGTCATGCATAATGACTCTCTCCATATGTCTTCGTTGTGCGTCATATTTGAGTATTTGTCTATGATCTCACTTCCTACCCAGTGATGTTTTCAACCAATCTTTATATCTACCTCTCCTTTTTTACCAAAGGTGGCAATTTCAAGGACGTCATTGATAAAAGTCTTGGCTCTAGTTGTGTATGCATTCCATTTCAACTTTCTCTTCTTGACAAAAGATATAAACTCTTCAAAGAGACAATAGGTATCAGGTGGACTCGGAAAGCATTATTTATGATGTTGTTTAAGTATCAACGACAAAAAAATTTTTCGGCACTTTTGTTTCGCCGTTAAATTTGTACTTGTATATAAAAAAGATTTTTTTCTAAAAATGTTGTTTGTATATGAATACGTCGTATTGAACTACAATTTGAAAATATTATTCTTAAATTTAATTACTAATAGACAATACTTCTTTTATAACAAATAAATGCAATAGAATTATTTAAATTATTTAAAAATTAATATTAATATCAAATATAAATATGTATATTTCATTTATCAGCTTTATATATATATATATATATATATATATATATATATATATATATATATATATATATTTACGCACACTCTATCTCTGATATTGAGCACTTTATCACATAAATATAGTGCACGTTAAGAGTACGTTTCTACATTACATATATATATATATATATGAAGAAATATATATATATATATATATATATATATATAGAGATAGATAGATAGATTTTAACACATTTTTATGTTTATACATTCTTAAACAACATTTACCGACCTGAATGTCCGAGAAATTTTCATAGAAAATATTCGTCCTCCGGACATTCAGGCCAGTAATGGTGTTTAATAGTGTTTATTATAAACAGAGCATTTACTTAAATATTTGAATCTATAAAAAGAGTGTATAAACATAAAAATGTCTTAAAATATTTGTCGGACTTTGTCCATTTCATAATATATATATATATATATATATATATATATATATATATATATATATATATATATGTCTGTGTGTGTGTTTGTGTGTGTGTGTGTGTCTGTGTAAATTTCCGTAAGATTTATAAAGATTGATATATATATATATATATATATATATATATATATATATATATATATATACGGTTTGGATGGTTAAAAACTAGTTTATTCTATGACTAGCAGCATGGCTCGGCGTTGCCCGTGCTTGATTCAAAAATCGTACGACTCATACAGAAGTCGCTATCACTTGACTTAAAACATTCTTGCCCTTCCTTGCCTTTAAAGAAGTGCCCTTTGCCGTGCTGATGTTGCTACATGCCTTACTTCTTGCCTATCTCACACTGCGAATTTTTTCTAAGCTCTATACTAAACATTAAATCTGTTACGAAAAAAGAACTAAACAAAATGAACACAAAACGATCAGCTTTAAAAAAGAACTCGTAACTGGAAAAATCGAATAAAAAAAGAATGTTTACAACAAATACTTTTTCACATCGAACCCAGTTCTGCGGAATCAGAATCAACATTGAGTTTAAGCAAACGAATGAGCCAATTGGAGTAAAGTACCATGCAGATTTAAATTTTTCCCACTTCTGACGAATGTAGCTATCGATTTTTTTTTGCATGCTAGTTAACATTCGTGTCAGTCAGATGTTGGCTCTCACGCTGGCCAGTAGAAAATGGCCGCAAACTACATGAAAAGTGCCGTAGAAGCATGAAAAAATCGATTATTTCCACTATCGATGGGAGTTGGGAAATGCAATATCGGTCTTGGCCTTCCTGTTAACTTGGAGCATGTGCATGTAAATTTTGGTGCAAATCCGTCGAAAATTGCGGCCGTACATTCGTTACACACACACACTTGCCTTTTTTTAGATAGAGTTAAACTAATATTTTCTGCAAATTGTGAACCAAATTATCGGCGTGAAGCCTTATAGACTAACATTGTATTATCTATGCCCTCGCCATTTTATGAACGTCAACTCCAAACGAGACAATCTGGCTATACTTCTGTTAAGGGGAGTAATGATGGTATGTTGTCATCAAACAACTCGAGGATATTGCATACATCTCCAATAGAAAACTTTATATTTGTTGTTTACCTCACAGCAGCATAAGACAGCATCAAATAGAAAGTCCCTCTTTTATTTTATAAGCTTTGACTGAATGTTTAAATATGACAGGCAGTCTATATCTCTTCACAAAGACGACGAATTACAATACGAAATCAGTTTAAACTACACCACGATTATGACAAGAGGGTAAAAAAAGGTCTCAGTCTATTTGACCTCTTCTCTGACTATGCTCTGCGTATACACATATGTGTAAGAGATGAGTACTGATCATTTAGACGTAACATAACATATACCAAACGAATCTATTCATAGAAAACCGGAGTCGTAATTTCCGTCCCGAGGACAATGTACTATGCTGATTATATAACTATTTCTTCGTGGAGTAAAAATGATCATGATTTTAAAAAAAAAATCTTTTTATCTCTTCTCCTTGATCTATTTCTTTCATTTTTTTTTTTTACATCTGTCCCTCTGTATTCGTTGTTTTCGTTTATTGATCTTCCGCGTCTCGCCGAATTCAGTCATGCTTGTTATTTATATTTCTACTGTAGTTTTTTTTTCTTTATTCGTCTTCCTCTTCTTTTTAAGCGTTCATTTTGTTTTTCTTTTCTTTTTTTCTTTGTATTCTATGCTTTACGACGATTGTTCTTTCTTGATGACCTTAAAACAGGATTCTTTTAAAAAAATATATATCTCTGATGATTATTTTTTAAACTTCTATTGGCACGAATATATTTGCTATTTTCTCACTATTCTTTCTCCCACTTCTTCCAAACTGGTTTCTTCAACCGTAATTTCCCAAATCCGCCCATGCAATCACGTTTTTTTTTTTTTTTTTTCACGCAGACTTTTCCATTTATTTCCACTAGTTGTTGTCAACTTCTTTGGTTTTTCATCAATGAGTCTTTCTTTTATATCTTTTATTGATCAATCTTTATTCTCTCCGGTATATTTTCATTGTTTATTTTTTTTTTATAATCCTTTGTAATTTTTATATCTCTTTTATTGTCCCCCAGGAACTTATTAACGCAAGTAGACATATTAAATAAATAAATACAAACTAAATAACGTTTAGCGTTTCTTTTTACATTTATACTTTTCCAGAAGGGAACAAGTAAACCAACATTAAAAAAAATAGCTTTCAATTATTGCCTCGAAACAAAGATCGATAAATCGTTTTTTTTTCTATATGGATATAGATTTGTTATTCAATAGAACGCTCTATCCATATATATATATATATATATATATATATATATATATATATATATATATATATATATATATATATATATATATATATATATATATATATATATATTATAATTCTTATATGAAAATATAGGTAATATATATCTAAAGATATCTTTATACGACGTTAAATTGTACATCATAACAACAGAGTTCTGTATATGAAAGAGGAATATGTATTTTAATCAGCACATACACACGCATATATATGAATTTATACGCAAACATATAGTATTATGTAGACATACAAGCTGATATTTGATTATATCAAGAAAGATGGCAGCAGATAGATATATGCAGAAATTAACAGCATTACACACGCACACGCACACACACACACACACACACACACACGCATATATATAAGGTTGGTGCAAAATAATGACGTAATAATGTCGTTTTTGGACGTATTTTTAACGTCAAAAACGACATCATTACGTCATTATTTTGCACCAACCTAATATACATTATGCAGTGTAACATTAAAATATGCACATACCCACTACAAAACTGTACATCTTGTTTCAACGTTAAACAAATCTTTTATAACGTTTCATCAGGTGGGGAAACACGATGCTACATATATTTTCGGCTTGTATTGAGCCCTGTTTTAAATTAATATTTTGAACGCTGGAAAATTTACTCTTTGTTCTTTTACATTTATATATATATATATATATATATATATATATATATATATATATATGTATCTATTTTCATTTTAGTGGATACCAATATGTGAGTATACTTCCGCCTATTTATTAAACAATATATGTATCTGTTTTCAACTACCGGCCTGAATATTCGAGAAATCTTTTAAAATGGCTGTGTTTACGTTAGGATACGAAATTAATAAGCTGTGAATTTTTTGTGAGTCTGAGACACTATTCAATATTGCTTGATCATCGTCCCATGCTGTAGCCGAATCGGTCTAAATCAAGTCCCACTGAACGATAGCCTCTCTAGCAAATTCGGTGGTCGCAGTTTCGAATCCTGACGAAATTAATATCGTTAAGATTTCTCGAATATTGAAACCGATAAACGAAAATAATTAAATATATACTTTCAGATAAATATAAACGGAGGGTCTACTCAAATATGGGTATCCACTAAAATGTTTGAAATTATCTGGGAGTGGGCTATAAATTGCTAAGAGGAGTCGCAGTGTGTAGTTATAAATATAGAAAGAACTGTAGCAAACGGAAGATACACAAGTCGATACCTGGATGAGGATATGATGTTGAAAGACCCGAAACCCCTAATGAACCTCGGCTAGAAACATCACTGATGATGTATACTAATAAATCCATTAGATGTATTTTACCAATATATATATATATATATATATATATATATATAGTTGACTCCCCCGTCGTATTCGACCTATGAGGGTCAAGCAGCTCGGATACGGTCTAAATCAAGTCGCACCAAACGCAGCTCAGACACCGGCACATATGATTTGATTATAGTGGTGAAGGTTTTGTGCAGAACCAATCACTCTTTTTGAAGGGTCGAATACAGAGACTTGATGCGCTACATGCTTCAAGACCTTTCACAGGTGGTTTTCAATTCAAAGTTGTCCTTCTACTAGACCAGTTCCCATGTCCAAGGCTATAGAACCCAGTCTGTCCTGCTATTTACCCAAAACTGGAGGAAGAAGAAGAGAATTGATAACTTTCTCAAGGGTATTAGCAGGTAAGCCTGAATGTAAGTGAATAATGGATTCAACTGTAATTCGAACCCGGCTCCCCGATTCCTCAATTTAAGTTGCTAACCACTACTACATTGTGCCTATATATATATATATATATATATATATATATATATATATATATTATATATATATATATATATATATATATATATATATAGTGGGGACGATTTAAGTGTTCTGAATTCTCTCTTGTATGATTACGATATCTGGACAACATATAGCAGGCATATACAGTGTTTGGAACGCTTTCATAAAATGCCTGTGTCATATAGTGTGTGAAGTCTGATGATCAAGAGTACCTGATATCGATGGTATGCAACGAGCAGCAATTCGTTTATGGCCCATGAGCTGGAACCTGAGATACGCTGGTCACTGGTACGCTTAAGGGACAGTTGACTCCCAAAAGGATCATTGTATATTGTATAAACATATAGATTGCTTCTTCTTTATGCACTGTGTCTTATCAGCGCATCGACAATCATAATTTTCCAAAACTTCTTCTTTGTATGCACTTGATAAATTTTGCCATTCTCTTATTTACTCCTATTCCGCCATTCATTTGCTCAAGCAAGGTTATGCGTTGATTCACTCTTGTCCCCCTTGTGTTCAATCTGTCATGTAATTATCACGTATTCCAATCTTTTCTCATTGTGTGCTGTACTTATTTCAATTGTCTATTCATGATGTTAAGCATAGATTTTTTTAATTTCAATTTTATAAATTTTATCAGCAACATCCTCCTTTAGAAACATTTTTCTGCTGCTTCAAGTCTCCTCATCATCTGTGAAGAGATTGTCCAGCATTCACTGCCATACAGGAAGACAGACATTGCGTAACAGTTCAACACTTTTTTATTTGTTTCTAACGAATACTTGTCAGTTTCTTAGTACATTGCGTACATTCTGTTCTCTGTTAAAACAATTTCTAGATATTTTACTGTTTGTTAATACTTTGCTTACATTGCCTATCCCGCTTCTTACATTCTGTTCTCTGTTAAAACAATTTCTAGATATTTTACTGTTTCTTAATACTTTGCTTAGCTTTTGGAAGGCATCTTTGTCTATCCCAATGCTCCTTTGGATTTCAATGTCGCACTTTCCGTCCTCTGTAAAAACACTTCCCAGATATTTTTTAATTTTTATAATTGTTTGATTTTGGTATCTCTGACTTTCCAGATATTTTACTGTTTCTTAATACTTTGACCATCTAAAAAAACATCAACAGATATTTTACCTGTTTAGCTTTTCATCTATGCCTATCCCAATGCTTCTTTAAGTCACATCCGTCCTCTTTCCTTTCCAGATATTTTACTGTTTCTTAATACTTTGCTTAGCTTTTGAAAGGCATCTATGCCTATCCCAATGCTTCTTTGGATTTCAGTGTCACACTTTCCGTCCTCTGTTAAAACACTTTCCAGATATTTTACTGTTTCTTAATAAGCTTTTTAAATACAACTTTCCGTACTCTGTTAAAACACTTTCCAGATATTTTACTGTTTCTTAATACTTTGCTTAGCTTTTTGAAAGACTATTCCAACCTCCTTTTGGATTTCATCTTTACGTCCTCTGTTAAAACAATTGCCATTTTTATTTTTTAATTGACATTTTGGCTATCTCTGATTTGTGACCTAAAAAAAACATCAACTTCCTCGCTGCGCACATGTTTCTTTAAGAATAGTAATTAAATTTCGAACTGAACACTATCTTTTTTCGATAAGATAGTGCCAGCTTCTTCATGGAACTGAACACTTTTTCAGGCTTCATTTTCCAGGCTCGGTAATGTCTTAAGGCATTATTTTTTTTTAAAAAAAACAAAAACAATAAACTAACAATTCATGTATCTCCGGTTGGATAATCTAAGCTAGATAATTACCCTCTTATTGGTTGTAAATTAAGCATTTTCTTTCTCTTCAACTGATCATCCACCATGCCCTATCAGCGCTAATCTTTTAGAGGGTTTGATCAAATTTTATTCTTTCCCAAGATCATATGCCGAGAAAAATGTGTCCAGTCTGTCAACAGTGAGAAATCTCATGCTCTATCATATATAATTTGGTCTGATGATTTCAAAAATGCAATTAGATTTCTTCTATCAGCTACAGTTTCTCTGATGATATGAGATTGGCATAAATCTCCGATCACTGGCATCGCTTCCTGTAAAAGTCCTGATTTTGATTCTATTGTTCAGTCAGTCAGTTGTGTGCCATTGTCGTACCTGCTTTATTCTGTTGTCGGTGTTCAAATCTTTGTCTCTCGTGCTAACGACCATACAACCCGGATATCATATATTTAATGATTACTCCTCTTGCTCTCTGAATTTCTGGTACGAGGAGTTAACATGATTTACACTATTTATCTGTCAGTTAGTCAGTCATGGGTCATGCGTGATAAACGCTTAGGCGATCATGTATCTTTCGATACATGACTGATGAGCCAGATTTTTTTGCCGCAGTGGATTGCTATTTCTTTCTGCTGTAGACCAGTTTCCACTCAATTGAATGCGGTTTATCCTGCTATTTACCCATAGCTGGGGGAGAAGAAGAGGATTCATTGCCTTTTCCAAGTCACGTAAGTGAATGGAATGGATTCGACTGGAATTCGAACTCGGATCTCTGATTCCTCACACCGAGTCGCTATCCATTACTTCACCGTGCCTCCTCCCCTATTACTAATTGTGTATATTATATGTTTTTATTCTCGGCGAATGATGATGTGTTTTTGTCAGCTTCGAAGGGAAACTGAAAAAAATGTTCAACAAAGTAAGAAGAGCAAGAAGAAAGGAATTAAAACTGAGTGTAAGAATTAAAGGAATTAAGGAATTAAGGAATGTAAGAATTAAGGAATTAAAACTGAGTGTAAGAATTCATAATGCGTAATAATCACTAAAGGAGATTACTCAACGTCATGGACACTTTACTATCTGGTTAGTCTAGTTACAAACCTTTTGAAAGAACGAACACGGGCGATGAAACATGGATTGTTTACATCATTGTGAAACGGAAAAGGCCCCAAAATAAACAAAATGAGTCAATTTTAGACACTCCAAAAGCCGGTCCGCATCCGAAGAAGGCGACGTTATCTATCTTGTGGGAGTGGAAAGACATTGTGAATTAAACGACATCCTTTTGCAAAAGCTGACATTGAATTCAGAAATGTACTGTTCACAGGTAGACCATAAATATTGAAATGCGTCCAATATCGGCTTATCAATATTTAGAATGTTTGCTCTCCCATCTTTTTTTCACACCTAGCAGAAATGTCAACAATTTGGCAGTGTACACATTTCAGATTTTTACATTCGGATAAACATTTTTTTCGATCCGTCAATGGGAAGAAACGCAATTGTATCGAAGCTTGTTAAAAAAAAATCTAAACTAATTTATCATCGGGAAATATGCTATGTTTTAGGATGATGAAGCTGTAATTCACTTAAAACCGCAAAGAAGTTGTAATAATAAGAATAATTGTATTTTGGTTCTCCTAAGTAGCTATCGCCATTGCCACAGCGATGGTCAGTCTGTAAAAGATATGGAAGAGAAACATCAGATTCCATGCCAAGTTCACGCTCTACAAATCGTCTGCGTCCTCCTCTACTGGCGTGAGACGAACACTCCAGGACAAGCCAGGAAAAAAAAAATGATCCAGGCGTTCAAGAACAAATGCTTGAGTAACCTCCTCCGCATTTCCTGCTTTGAATACAGCACCAATTATTATGTACGGAGCAAGGTGAAAAATCTCTTGGGTCGGCAGGAATCTCTTCTCGCCACTATTAGGCGCCGGCGGTTGGCTGGGTTTGACAATGTCAAACGGCATAACAGCCCCCGCAAAACCACCTTGCAAGGGCACTTCTTAATGCAGCCGCAGCAAGAGCTCGTCATAGAACAACAAAGACGGGACGGACATGAAAATACCGGATTTCCTGAGAGTCACCGCCAACAGATTATACTGTTTCTTCTGAACTTCGCCTGCTACCCGACGACTGAAGCTGTCGAGGGACTGATGGCGATGATGAAGATGCTATCTTTCAGGCAAATTAATAATTATATCGCCCTATTTGTTTTTGCATCTTTGGATGCAATGTTTTTCGATAGATAACTTTTTGCAACATTCTAAGTAAGTAAAATCAGTTCCAATGTATTACGTTTTGTCAGATCAGTTCTGTTTCTGAAACAATTAAGATTTTTTAATTCATGGCTAGCAGACGCATTGGCTGTGGTAATTGTTCCATTTATTCGTCCTTGTGTCAGACATGGTAATGCCTAGTAAATATTCAGTTGGTCGGTTATATATATATTCTTATTCATTGATTAATCAGTTCATTTGGATAGTTGTAAAATCCAAAATAGGTACAATAAAAATGTATTTTTAAAATTTTCTTTCATTTTACTGATCTGTTTTCGAATTTAACTGCACGAATTCTTCGATTAAGATAACTGCCATTTTTCGCATCAGTCTTCGGGCAAAACCTGGCGGCAAGATTCAGGAACAGATAATTTTGATATCATTTACGAACGCTCTCATATATTTTTACGTAATTTAACAAAAATGTGAAAATAAAATTTAAAAAAAATAAGAAAGTTAACTGCTGGAACGAACCAAGATGAATATTTGCGTTATAATATTGCCTTTCAGTGACAGGTTAACTAATTTTAGTCTTTATACGCCGAATACATTTGATTCTCTTTAGGAAGGTTAATAATCCTATAATAATAAATCTTTCAGATGTAAAATTATTCTTTATTGACCTCTGGACTTCGTCAGTTAATATCCGTATGAGGATGTGTTTTTCTCTGGTGGATTTCTCCGATTATTGATCATTTCCCTACGATTAGGGAGAATTTTGCTTTTCAATCTCGGGTGAGACAACTATGCAGGATCCCAAACATACCTCCCGTAAATCACCCCCACCTATATAATCATAGAACATTATCTAAATGAAAATACCATTGCCACTAAATTCTTACCATTATGTAGAAGATATTCCAGGCAGGTATATGTAGCTAGGTATTTCTGCCGCGCCACTTGTTCCTCAGTACCTGTCTATATTTCTGAGATGAGGTATTATATGCACTATTTACATTATTCGGACTATTATTCTCATTTTTGTCGCCATATTTATTACAACGTTTCGACCGTTGTACGCTCCGGCCTTCTTCAGGTGGTTGGAATGTCTACCTGAAAACTTTATTTCGCTCACTGGGCTACACTGTTCTAGTTCCACGTGCCATGTCTAATGGAGGTTAGTTATCAGTTATCTCCAGTTAATTCCCTCTCCAAGTTCTCCACCGGATAAAGGCGTTAGTTAGATCCAGTGAGAGGACCCAAAGAGTGTGAGTGTCAGTACCTGCTGGAGAAATTGGAGAAGGGAATTAACTGGAGATAACTGATAACTGACATCCATTAAACATGGCACGTGGAACTAGACCAGTCTACCTCAGTGAGCGAAATAAAGGGTTCAGTTCGAGATTCCAACTACTTGAAGAAGGTAGGAGCGTACAACGGCCGAAACTTTGTAATAAATATGGCAACAAAGATGAGGACATTAGGCCGAATAATATAAATAGTGCACTTGTCCCGCGTCTGTACATTCTAACTTCAGCCCGGTCGACCAATTTTTTCAATGTCTAGAGCATCCATGGTATCATTCGAGGCACAACTATGCACTTGGTGTTTATAAGTTATCCTTCTAGTTCATCCTAATGATTCCATTAGTTTCTCCGTTGCTCTGAGTGACACCAAGTGTAAATATCTACTTTTCTATAAAGCGTAGTTTATAATCGCATATACTTAACTTAGAAGAAGGATTTCTTATTAACATTAAAACTGATTCGGTATCTGGTATTTCATGGCGTTAATGAAATACGGCATTTATATGCATATTTAAAACTCTCCCATGTGAACGGTAAGATGAGAGTAAATAGGGATAAGTATTATGAATAATGGATCAAAGTTAGGACTTTTAACACATCTTCACAAGTTTCTTGATAGATACCTTGTAGGACTAATATGTAAATATCACGATGTTCCTACACGATAGACTCCCAAACGACCAATCGTGAAGCGATTGTATATAATCATTTAGTGAAAGCCCAGCTTATGACATTTTGTCAGAGCTGTTTTGTATGTGTGATTTCCATGTGTTAAAAACACCCATATTTCGAATGTTGGTTTTCAAAGCAATATGTTTGGTTAAACTTCAAAGAATAACATTATCAAATTAACCGACTTTAATTCGACGTCCTTTCGTCATGTCCTCTGATGTAAATTTTTAGTTTGGCTTGGGTTAATAACGAAAGTGGCTGCCTAAAAGCTAAGAAAAGTATTAAGAAACAGGAAAATTCTCTTAGAAACAAATAAAATTGCACTGAACTGTTATGTAATATTGATCTTCTTACATGGCGGTGAATGCTGGGCAATCTTATCATAGATAAAAAAAAACAAGATGCAACAGAAATGTGATTCTACCAAAATATACGGAGAATGGCATGGACTGAATATGGGAGTAACAAGGAAGTTTTACAGAAAATGGAAACAAAATACATTTATATATAGAATATGAAAGAGACAGTTGAAATTTGTAGTGTACATAATGAGGAAAGAGAGCTTAGAAAATTAACACTCGTAGAACACAGTGAAGGCCCGTGTTTCATAGGAAAGCAGTGCATAACGAGATTGTGCAAAAAGTTAGCAGAAGAGATATACGGAGATATAGCAAAAAGGTAAATTTTACTAAGATCTACAAATGACATGAACATGTGGATAGCCATGATCGCCCATATGCTGAAGACACGTGGCACATAGATGAAGAAGAAGAACGGTCTGACATTTGCATTAAAAGAAATCGTAAGATAGCTATACATGAAGAAATTTAATAGTGAGAAAATGATTTGCGCAGAAACAGTCCCACTCTCCGAACGTCGTATGCACTTTTCCAAGAAGAAGAATAGATGGATGTAAGACGCAGTCGACAAAGTCAAAAGCAAACAACGGGCATGCGCGAAATTGAAAATATAAAATGGCGACAATTTTTTAACCGCAGCTTGTATAAAAATGTATACATCATGTTCTCCAATATGTATGTATGCCTATATTTATCATTCTGCAGCTAATGGTAAAAAATAAACACTGATTTCTCAAAAGAATTTGTTTAGGAGATACTGTGATGAATATTAAGAAAATATAACAATAGATAAAAATAAATATTATGGCGGATGTTCGGACGAGTTACATTTTTTAGCTTCACCACTTCAGATCTTCACAGCTAGGACAGGTCATGTCATGTTAATGGTGGCAAACCATGCGCGTAACGTTTGTGTTCCTTAAGAATAAGTTACAATCAGAGAGCTGTTTCTCTAAAACTGTTACTTTGTAACTCTAGAGAGGACGCACAGCCATACACAGCAAAAAAAAAGTGACTAAGTGACTCTTGAATAATAGCTATGTATTCAGCGGAGAATTGGTGGCCATATGTTTCGCTATTGACATTATAACTGCAAGAAAACATTAAAAAAATATCATATATTCCGAGACCATGTCAATACTCACAGCACTCAAAAACAGCAAACTGATAACCCTACTAATTATAAAACTTTTAAACATACTAAAATATTTGTCAACATAAAATATCATCTTCTGCTGGATACCTAGCCATATCGGCATTAAGGGCAACGATAGTACCGATTCGTCTGTCAAATAATCATCAACCTCCAAAGATAGTTCAAACACCAAAACACTCTACACATACATCAGATCAGCTATTAACACAATTATCATAGAAGAATGGCTAAAACTATGGTCCGGCTGCCCAAACAACCAATTACAGAATATCAAACCTACTTTAAGACGATAAACTACGTCCAACAGCAAGGCCTCTGATCAGGAGGTTTTGAGGAGCGTGGAACCACCTCTTAATTGCTAGTGTTCCCAGCTTCACTCTGACCCGGGGTGGTAGCACCTGTTAGGGTCCCAGCTATGGGCAAATAGATAAACCTGAAACTGGGAAAAAACACTATGAAAGTGTAAAAAAAAAGTTTTAATAATAGGTTTTTGAAGGAAAAATTATTACCAGCAATACATTTTTGAAAAAAATATTATAAGCAAATAAAAATGTTGTCGGCATTAAATAACCCATTGAGGTTGATATGCTGTAAAAACAAAATAAACCAAACCAATCTAAACCAAAGAAAACATACTCTATTCATACGAATCTATCCTAAAAATGTTGTCGGCATTAAATAACCCATCTAACAGCCCAGACTACATCCGCGTCCTGGGTATGACGATAAACTACATCCGCGCCTTGGGCAAGACGATAAACTATGTCCAACAGCAAGGCCTCTGATAATATGTTTTTGGAAAAATAATAATACCAGCTATACGTTTTTGGAAAAAATGATATTACCAGCTATACATTTTTGAGGAAAAAATATTAACAGAAATAGATTTTTGACAAAATATTATATTACTTGGAAAAAAAAAAGAAAAGTTCTCGGCATTAAATGACCCATTGAGGTGGATATGCCGTAAAACAAAACAAACCAAACCAAATCATCAAACCTACTTCTATAGAAGAATGGCATCAAACCCTAAAAACGAGTTAAGATAAAGTAATAATGTCCAGTCGTCTTATCGGACACTCCAAGATAAGACTTTTTTATATTCTAAAACAGGAGTAACCTCCAATCTGTATGGCATGCCAATAATTATACGCAATAAAACACATAATAATTGTAACGACTTCGGCCAAATCTTTTTAAAATACTACCGAACAACCAAGAACTCTTTCAGAACATTTATCCATATAAGATCCTACAATTTCTGAAAGAAATCAAACTGTATTAAAAATATATATATAACTTCAACAAAACTGCAGCATAAAACACACACGTCACTGCCTTTAGTAATTATGTTCACAAAAGCACATATATGCAGAAAAGATGAGAACCCTTTACCCTGTATTCAATTGTGAAAACAGAATAGCATATATCATATTTTTATTGCTTCAAAGCTCAAAAGAAAGTTCAATTTTGGCATTAAATGAACGATGAGTTATTGTTATGCCGTTAAACAAACAAATCAATCAATCAATCAACGAGGATGCTTCCTTGACAATTAAAGCTCTGGTCACTTCAAGTCCAGTATCTATCTCATACGTCCTCATAATATGTATTTCTTACTGCCACATTCGCTCTCGCTTAGTAATCCCCTACATTGATTCGCCCTTGGGCCTTCTATTGGGTTAACTAACAGCATTAAAAAAAATAAGTAGAATAAAACCGAGGCTTTGAACAGTGAGGAATTCCAATCAAAGTTCCGTTGATAAGCCAATGTTTGGATACGGACTTAATCCAGCACATTTACCACTATCAACATATTAAGACAAATGCAAATTGAATACGCAGCCACATATATTCAGACGCACACACTCATTTGCATACATCTATATATATCGCTGTATTTTTACCTATGGCGTATATTAAAGGGAAAGAGGAATAATGTTTATGAAGGAAGTGAAAATTCCAAGCCAAAGAAAATGCTGCCTTTGATTAGATCAAATATGGCAGATCTTACAGCTGCTTCTAAAGCGAACGCTTTGAAAATGAATAAGAAAACAATATTACTCATATGAGAAGACCATACTTTTTTCCAGGTTGTGTCCCAAAGTTCCACCAGAATCCATTAAAATTTCGAATTCAGCGAGAAGTCATCCACTTTACAATACTCTCTAAATCTGATTTCATATCGAACGAAATCTGTGAGGAACTGATGATACGAATATATCGTCTGCTATTTGTCGTTCTCAGCGCGAAATCTTACGGAAGATTGGAAGGGTCATTTAACTGCTTATTGTTTATTTTCCTTTTTAATGTTTACTTTTGTCATTGCTTATTTTCTTCGTTTTTTTTTTGTACCCAGCATATATGAAAATTACGTATGTTTCAGTAACAAATTAACAAAGAACAGAGCTATCCTCTCGAAATAAACGCAAGATTTATGATCTATCATTAATATTGAGCTTCAAACGAACGTGTATGTGAAATAAATTGAACGTCCGACATGACTTAAAAAACCTTCTGCTACTGTCTTACTTTTTACGTTGATATCTTATGGATTTAACACATGCAGATGATTATTTTCTAAGCGTAGTTTAGATGCGGCACAAGGTCGAATATATGGGGCGTCCAGTGACGATCGAAGTCACTACTCGTAACTGTTCTCGCATGACAACCTTGTTAATGACTACATCACGTCGAGGTACCCAAACGTGGGTGAAAGCAAGCCAAATAGAAGCACACACACACACACACACACACACACACACACACACATATATATATATATATATATATATATATATATATATATATATATATATATATATATATATATATATGAGAGAGAGAATCATGTATTATAATATTTCCAGTCTAGTGTCTTCTTGTGAAGGTGTCTAATCAGTGAGGGGGTAAGCTTATACTGATAGGAAACATGTAAAACTATTTATTTGGGGAGACAAATTAACAGCGACCAGAAAGAGATGGAGTATCCACAGAAAGGGAACGAGCTTGTCATCTACACATCGACGTATATAAAACGCTATCCACTCCAAAACGCTTCTATACTGAAACAGTTGCTAAGTCTGCGGCTAGGAAACATGGTTCACTGTGTCGTGCCAGACAATTTTTTCCTCCTGAGAACACATCCTACAGATTTATAAATCTGCTATTCATCCGGACATTGAATATTGCTTCCATATCTGGTCTGGTACTCCAGTGATATATCTCGAGATTCACAATGAAAACCAAAGAAACATCTCTGGACACTATTTAGCGGTCGCGTGAAAGTTTAAAAGGGAGAAATAATTAAGGCGAGAAGAAGCTATCACGAAAAGACATACTGAGCGATGTTATTTTTTTTAACAAAGAAAAGTGGTAAAGATTTTAATTTCAGTTGCGAGGAAAAGTTTTTTTTTTTTCTCGCAGAAGATAGGAAATTCGTAAGATCTCGGATCTGTCGGAATTAATTTATTCTACGACGCGGCGAATAAAAGATATCAATCTGCCCATGGCAATAATGAAAATTTCAAATTGGTCAAGTGGCGTACGAAACAGAAGCTGGAAGGTAATGGTAATCAGGTCACGCACTGAGCGAGAAAGGCATCAGCTGAGGCCACCCCCAGAGAAAAAGGAAGGGAAAAGAATAAACCATTAACTATCTTTCGGAGATATCATTTATTTTTAGAAAGAGACCACCTGTTTTATTGTCCAGACCAGGACATGATAAAAGTTTGTTACCGGGACAGATAATTAGCGACAGCGTGCGAAGACGTCCAGTTAACCACCCATTTGACGCTGGCGAAAATCTCGTTGATAAATTCCAAATTACATTCGATTAAGATAGAGATTAAGGACCACACTACGAGTCGTAGGGCTCTGGTGTCGGAAAAAGAAAGAAAAGAAAAAAGGAAGATAATTTTTTTTTCCTTTGAGCGATAATTGTAAACACCCGCGTTGCCAAGCGTCATTGGCTGAGTGTTGGTGTGAGCGTTGGGCGAAGGTAAACATATGAGAAGGAGGGGAGGCCTGTTGACGCCTCTGAGGGGATTGGTGTGAGATACCACTGTGAGAGAGAAGGGAAACCTGTCGACGCCCTCTGAGGGGATTGGTGTGAGATACCAATATGAGAAAGGAAGAATTTGGGAGGATGATTCTCTTAAGAACCCCTCTGGGGCAGAAAGTAATGGACTTCCAAAAATAGAAAGTGATTAATTTTCCTATCCGAAACAAAGAAAATCCTTATCGTGGATTTAGAATTATCGAGGAACCTAAACCATGATAGGCCACACCCGGTTTTGGTCGGCGTCCATATAAACAGAGTCGCAACGAGTAGACGGCAGTTGGAGAGTTGCAGTTGGAGTTGGAGAGAGAGGCGCAGACGCAGACAGAGTTGAGCTGTGAGCTCTGAGACCAGCCTCGCAGGAAGCTGTCTGAAGATCCACGCATTCCGACTTCGACTTCTAACCAAGAACAATTTATTTTTGAAGAACGACTTAGACTCACACCACCAAAACCAGTTTTGCGAATATCGCCTGAAGACACCAAAAACCAGTTTCTTGAAAAACAATTTAAGATGTTAAGACTCGCCTAACAAACACAAAGTGTCACGAATCCATATTAGCGGGTTGGGAGAAAGACGCAGTCCTGTATTCAGCAACCAGATATAAAAATATTTGTTATTCTTTTTAACACATTTGAACTTTTCGAGTTGTTACTTTATTTTCTTTTGCATATACTTCTGCGATGTCACCTTTGTTCGAATTCAGCTTGCATTACAGCCCGGCGACTGATTGATTTCGTCTACCTAAGATCAAATCACAATGTGGGTAGGTTAGACTAGAAATCAAAGCAGTTACTTCGGTAACCAGACGTTGGAGGCGAGCTGGGAACGACAAAACTGATACCGAATCTAACCAGATTCCCATCCGAATCAGCCAAGGGTTAAAACGTCACAATTGGCGCGGCGACCAATACCAAGTCACATTGGTCGTCACGGGATAGCACGGAGACAGAGAGGCAGGGGGTGACGTCACGTCTGTAAGGCTACCATTCCTGCCATGACATCTCGATTTAAGTCACTTTCCAATCGCCGTGATGTGGCTTCCCTCTGTCTGTTCTATAAATATTTTCATGGCAGTTGTTCTAATGAATTCTCCTCCTTGGTACCTCGGACACATGAATTTAAGAGTACCACTAATTTGGCAACTACGTCTCAACATGTTACTGTTGAATTAGATAATAACTAATATAACAGTTATAGTTTCTTAGTGTGTAAATTATTCTCCCTCGAGTGGTTTGTAACACGTTTATTTATCATCTCTCAGTTTCGTCTTTGTCCTTGGACAGAGTGCTCTCGGCGGCGGAAAATTATACTGAGAGGTGCCGGCCCTGGGGAACAGCTGCACTAGAGAGATGGATCGGTGTACGCACCGATGTCAGCGCAACCGACGGTTTCGGGTGCTTGGGAATTTGTGTTCCTAGCCCGGGTGTACGCGCTCGGGCTCCCCACATTAAACAGACCTTATGTCACAACCAGACCTCGTTTAAATACAAATTCAAATAGTTCCTTTTCTCATACTTCTCGCCTGTTGACATCTCTTCCATCTTCTGGTTTCTTGCCTCCATGTCACCTACGATCTTTTAAAATTTAAATGGAACGTTTCCCTGTATCCTATACTTTTATCGTCTTTTATTCTCACTAAAGTCATCTCCTTCTATTTCACTCCCCGTGACTATTTGTGTCTTAATGGTATTATAGACTTGCTTTGGATGAATTGATTAAAAAATGATAATGCCGATAAAGTTAACCTTGTAGTATTATCAAATATTTACCGATAGATACAGATATAAACATTGATTATTTTCCTATCGCCTCCAATATGGATTTTAAATATTTACGTATCGACTGAAGTATAAACTACAAACGAAAAATAAGAGCCAAAAGATTCAAATAAAAACGATTAATACTTGCCTACATTTGTATATATAGACGAACATATATACCTATAGACTTATATATAAGCGACTAATATTTACCTATGGAACAAAGTATAAACAAACATTATTCACCGATAGACTCAAGTTTGACTATGGATTCAAGTATAATAAAGAACTCATTTCAACATTGAATAACCCAACAAGGGCTGATATTTTAGAAAACAGACCCGACCCATCTAATTCATTGGAATCGCGAAAAACAAGAAAATAGTTTTAAGCAAATCTCGATCCTGATTTATCATCATTACCATCATCATTATCACTATCATCCATTAGACACTCATTTTCGCCATTATTAATGTTATTATCACCAATATCATTGTATACAAGCAACCTCATCATTATCATTATAAATATCATTTTGTAATTCTCTCATTTTTATGACTTGTAAAATTAGTGTGGTAACTGAGTTATCAAAAACAACAGTAAAAAAAAAAACGGAATTGGTTTAACAACAAGGTTAGTACCTTTTGGTACAGGGAAGCATAATGTAGAATTGAAACTAGGGAAGAGAATGTTTAGCCGTGAATGACTGTTTTCAGCAAAGGCTACTGCTGCTATTGTACTTCTTCTTGATGCAGGAATATTTTTATGTCTTTCGTCCGATGTCCGAGTCTAAACTTGTAGGGAAATATTCTCCCTCACAGCAATTAGGAAAAACAACAGTGTTTTGGTGTGTATTCAGTCCATTATCCTGGCACTGTCGAATTTGCGTAAATCAGATATGCCGATGGAACAGTGTTAATAGCAGATATGAAAACATAACAAGAACTCTTACAGAAAGTAGTGAAAGAAAAGCGAGAAGAATTGACCAAATATCAATTGAAATTGAAAGAACTAAACATCAATAAGATGATGTTTAGCTCTATCATATGCCGGAATAAAGTACAGCCATATAGTCGCCAATGTTATAAGGAATCTATTGCTTAATTTATTCTTCTATGTACCGAGTCCCCTATAAAAAAAAGTTCTTCAGCTGTAAGTCTCTATGTTATATACAAAAATACAAAGTGGTGCAAGACAAGGATGTGTCTTCTCACCGGACTTATTCAAACTTTACTGTGAGACGATTCTGAGAGAATAAGAAGACAAGGCAGGGTTAATTATTAACGGCCATATTAAGAAGATAAAATGTGTAGATGACGCAGTGTTGATAGTAGATACGGAAAGGTAGTTGCAAGAAAGGTAGTTGCAAGGCAGGAAAGGAAACCGAGAAGAAAGGACAAAATGTATGATCGTTACCCCCCTCCTACAAAAAAAGAAGATAATCTGCAAATTACAAATCCACGATATCAAAATCAAAGAAATACAATAATTTGAATATCTGAGACGCGTTTTAACAGAGGACGGAAAGTACGACACTTAAATCCGAAGAAGGATTGGAATAGAGAAAGATGCCTTCCAAAAGGTAAGCAAAGTATTAAGAAGCAGAAAAAAAAATCATTAGAAATAAAGAAAAGAGTGCTGAAATGTTACTTTATATCAGTCCTCCTATATGGCAGTGAATGTTGGCCAATGTCCTCACAGATGAAGCAGAGTTTTGAAGCAGCAGAAATGTATGATGGATGTCAAGGGTACAGTGAATCGAACATGTAAGCAATGACGAAGTTTTAGAGAAATGGAAATAAAAATAAAACTTATACCTAACATCAGTCAGAGACAGTTGAAATTTCTATGGCAAATGATAAAGAAAGAGGGCTTGGAAAATCTGATACTCAAAGGACAGACTGAAGGCAAGAGTGACAGAGGAAAACAGCGCATAAATAAATGGATGATAGAGAAATGTTTAGAGGAAATAAGAGAAAAACAAAATTTATGAAAAGCTACAAAGGGCAAGAAGATTTGGAGAGCCATGATCGCTACATCCTGAAAGGGACACAGCCCAAAGTGAAAGAATTACACCAGAAATTTACTATAGCAACTAAAATCTAACAACTAAATTACTGCTAATTATTAAAATTTACTATTACATTATTTTCCAAATTACATCGATGCGATAAATTATTTGTGATATGTTTTTCTTCACAAAGAGTAAAAATAGTTACATTTAATTCCAACCTGTTATAAAAATCATAGCAAAAAAGCCGGTGGGGAGGGGTTACGTGAGATGAAAATAAATTTCCGATGAATTCAAATGTTACGTGGAAATGGGAAGTTTTTTAATTTACAAAAAGTAACAAAAATTGCTTTCATTTCTTGACAATGTGATTCATTGATTAAATTGTTATATGAATTTAGGTCACTTAACCTTGGTATGACGATTAACTACATCCGGCAGCAAGGCTTCTCATCGGGAGATTAACGGTTTTGAGGATTTTTTAACCTCTTAATTGCTGTTGTTCCCAGTCTCACCCTGGCATAAGATGGTAGCACCTATCCCAGTAGTGTTCCAGTAAACTCCAAATAAAAAAAATAAAAACACCTTGAAAGTATAAAAATACATATTTATTGTAAAAATACATGCAATATATTTTTATATAAAAAGGGTTCAAAATACATATTCATATTAAAATGACCAACAATACATTTTAAAGCAAAATAACCAGCAATACATTTTATCTGTAGTTGAGAGTATCCAATTTCATTTAAAAGCATTAGTTGAAGTAATGAAAGTGGGTTCAGATTTAGATTCGGGCATTAAAAAACCGATAGATATTGATATGCCTCTAAAGAAAAAGACCAAACAATCTACTAACCAACCAAAAAACCAAACAAACGACCAAACAAAAAAATCTACTAACCAACCAACCAACCAGTCTACTAACCAACCAAACAATCTACTAACCAACCAAAAAACCAAACAAACAACCAAACAAAAAAACTACTAACAAACCAAACAACCTACCAACCAATCAAATAATCTACTAGCAAAAATAACAACCAACCAACAAGCCAACTAACCAACCAACCAACCAACCAAACAAAAATGCCAATAACCAACAAAACCAGACAACCAACCAAACAATCTACCAACCAAACCAAACCAAACAATCTACCAACCAAACCAAACCAAACAACAAACCAAACAATCTACCAACCAAACCAAACCAAACAATCTACCAACCAAACCAAACCAAACAACAAACCAAACAATCTACCAACCAAACCAAACCAAACAATCTACCAACCAAACCAAACCAAACAACCAATCAAACAATCTACCAACCAAACCAAACAACCAACCAATCTACCCAACCAAACCAAACAAACCAAACAAACACCAACCAAACCAAACAACCAACCAATCTACCAACCAAACCAAACCAAACAACCAATCAAACAATCTACCAACCAAACCAAACAACCAACCAATCTACCAACCAAACTAAACCAAGGAACCAATCAAACACTCTACCAACCAAACCAAACGACCAACAAATCTACCAACCAAACCAAACCAAGGAACCAATCAAACAATCTACCAACCAAACCAAACAACCAACCAATCTACCAACCAAACTAAACCAAGGAACCAATCAAACACTCTACCAACCAAACCAAACAACCAACAAATGTACCAACCAAACCAAACCAAGGAACCAATCAAACAATCTACCAACCAACCAAACAACCAAAATGAAAAATACATTTTATAACATTAATCCATATCATATCCTGTAATTTCTTAAATCAAACTGTATTCCAAAATACAACTTCAACAAAACTACAGCATAAAACACACATATCACCGCCTCTAGTAATTATATCCACGCAAGCATGTACATGCACAAAAGCTGAGTATCACCTATCATGTCTTCAATTGGGAAAGCAGAATAATTTATATCTTTATTACGTCAAATCTTCCACGAAAATTAAATTTCGGTATTAAATAACCAATAAAGAATTTCTATACCGTTAGACCAAACAGATGAATCAGTTAATTATTCCATTTTAAAAGAAAATCTATTTATACCAATACGTTTTATAATTCTTTTTTAAAAAATGTTGTTTGAAGTTTAAAACCGTTTCTAAATTCTTATTTTATTGCATTTTCCCGCCTGATCACCACTGCAATGCTTGGCATCCATTAATAATAATGAGAAATAAAGATAATTCATCAGCAATTTTAATATTTTTGTAAATGTAAACTTATGAATATTTTATACGCGAATCTCCGTTTAGCAATAACCTGATCATTTCCGCTTGAACAATTGCAATTTATTATTGACAAGTCATTTAATTGCATAAATACATTTTCGATAATTATCTTGTGATCAGTATCATCATCATTTGTATGCCATATATCTTCAGGCAGTGGTCGATTAAGGCTCTCTACAATATCCTGGTGCTTCTAGTTTTAAGCTAGCTGTTTTGCTCTATACCTCTTACCTCTGCATATCAAATTTGCCAAGCCGCCCTCTCTCACAGTATCACCCAGAAAATTCAATTTACTCTTTTTGATTTTAAGCATGAGTGGCTTCTTGTTCCCATTTTTAGAACTTCCTTCTTGCCTACGTCTTCTGTCAATGGGATTCTCAGTATCCTTCTGTAGAGCTACGTCTTCGACGCTTTCTGCAAAGCAATTGTCCAGCATTCATTGAAACACAGGTGGATATATATATATATATATATATATATATATATATATATATATATATATATAACCTGGCAGTTCAACCTCTTTTTCTTTGCTTCTAACGAAATCTTCCTGTTTTGATACATGGCTTAGTTTCTGGAAGGCAACTTTCGCTAATCCAATGAGCCTTCAGATCTCCGCGTGACACGTCCCATTATCTGTTATCACTCTATCCAGATATACAGATTACTGTACCTGCTTCCTTCTGATGTCGGAGTTCAAACCTTTATTTGTCTCTCGTCCGAACGACCATACTACCCTGTTATCTTATATTTAATGATTACTCCTCTTTCTCTCTGAATTTCTGGTACGAGGAGTTAACATGATTTACACTATTTATCTGTCAGTTAGTCAGTCATGGGTCATGCGTGATAAACGCTTAGGCGATCATGTATCTTTTGATACATGACTGACGAGCCAGATTTTTTTGCCGCAGTGGATTGCTATTTCTTTCTGCTGTAGACCAGTTTCCGCCCAAGGCTATAGAACCTGGTCTCTCCTGCTATTTACTCAGAGCGGGGTGGGGAGCGGAGAAAAGAAGATAATTCATAACTTTTCCAAGGGTTGTAGCACGTAAGTGAATGCAATGGATTCGACTGGGATTCGAACTCAGCTCTCCGAAACGTCTACATCTTTGCTGTTGTTTTCACAACATTACCGAACGTTGTGCAGCAGTCTGGTCTTCATTAGATATCTACCGATTCCTGTAACCTAAAGGAATCCCGAACTGAACCCTTTAATAATCTACGAGAGTAGCCTATTGGATTAAAATTTGGGTTCGTGGATTTGGTTTCATAGTAATTGTGAGTTCAAGGCAGGCCAGTGAGTTGTTATATTTAATGTTTTAACTTAGATGTAATCTTTAATTTTAATTATCTATTAGAATCTGGTTGATGAAAACCAGTGATGATATATTGAAAAACTTAGTTGGGTATACGAAACATCCTTTGTCTTAAGCGATGTTTGAATGAATGTATCAACTGAGACGTTCGGATTTCTAACACCTTCCTCGAAGATCTTTCTCAAGTTTGAATATTTTCATGATAATTACTTCAAAATTCATAAGCCTCTTACAGAGAGACACAATATACCAACATTGTCTCAAAAATGTAACAAGGTAGTTGATAGAATAATAACTTTGTGATATGCTCAACACATGAATTAGGCCAGTAATTGAATAGTGATTTTCCAAGTGTAGCTTAGATGTGGCACAAGGTCGGAATTAGGGGGCATCCAGTGAGGATCGAACTCAATATTCAGTCGCAATTGTTCTAGCCTAACAAGTTTTTTTTAACCCTTACACCTCCTTGAACAATAACTGTGCAATAATGAAACTAACAACCAAACGAGATATCTCAAGACATGGGCAGTGGAACGAGAACAATCTACCCCGTATATTAAAGCCTTCCGTTCGGTATTTATTGAATGTTACCCGGATAGGCATATATGAAGGCCCGTGAGGGGTGCGACAACGGCCAAAACAGCGTGATAACAACAAAGAAGTGGACAATAGACTGCTTCTAAATTGCGTAAAAATGATCAGTCCTTCTTTCTCCTTTAATTCATTCGCTATATGTGCTGTTTTCCTTCTGCTTACGCGTCCTGGGCAAGACGATAAACTACATCCGTGTCGTGGTTAAGACGATAAACTACGTCCAACAGCAAGGCCTCTGATCAGGAAGTTTTGAGGGGCGTGGAACCACCTCTTAATTGCAGGTGTTCCCAGGTCCACCCTCACCCAGGATTGGTAGCGCCTGTTAGGGTCCTAGCTATGGGCAAATAGATAAACCTGAAACTGGGATAAAAACACTATGAAAGTGTAAAAAAAGGTTTTAATAATAGGTTTTTGAAGGAAAAATTATTACCAGCAATACATTTTTGAAAAAAATATATTATAAGCAAATAAAAATGTTGTCGGCATTAAATAACCCATTGAGGTTGATATGCTGTAAAACAAAATAAACCAAACCAATCTAAACCAAAGAATACATACTCTATTCATACGAATCTATCCTAAAAATGTTGTCGGCATTAAATAACCCATTGAGGTTGATATGCCGTAAAACAAACCAAACTAAACCAAACCTTCTGAGTACATCTTCTCTTGGTGACCGTTGTTTGTAAAATTATATCCGCTTAGAAATCCATACTATGAAATAAGGGGAAATTATATTACGAGTTATATTAAACTATTGCCTGTAGAAATACCATTGGAATGCCGACTTTCGATAGCGTCTTGTCTTCATCTACCTGTTCCATCGTGACGGAACATCAGTCCTCCATATGGTACAATAAGTTTTCAAAATAAATTTCTCAGAATGTTCCAAGGTAAAGCTGTTTCATTATAACAATATAATACCACAATATATTAAAACTATTCCTTTTCTCTTTTATAATACACTTAATGTTGTCTTAAAAATCTATTCGTGCAGACAAAATCCGATTCGCCCATTCCAATCGTTCTTACGAAAATATCATGATTCAATCAACTTATATTCATCTCCACACATTACAGTAAACATTTCTTCGTGTACCATTAAAGTTTTACATTTCTTCAGACGGTGTTTTGTTTAAGAGTTTATAATCTAATCGACACACACAGACATAATTATATATATATATATATATATATATATATATATATATATATATATGTACTTAAAATATATATATATATATATATATATATATATATATATATATATATATATTGTGTGTGTATTTAGGAAGCATCTTTTTCATTCATACAGGTTCCATTAAATAATATAGACAAGTTTTGTCTGTTTATTTTATGTAAATTTTTTTAATAACGTCTGACAAGTTTAATAACATTATCATTGAACGAAGAAAGAAATTCATAATATTGATCCATATTTTTTAATACAATCTAAGATTTCGGCTTGCATAAGCCATTTTCAAAGATGTCAATTACAACATATTAAGCAATATACGGACAACGCAGTGATGATAGTCTGTCATTGTTTACATAGATGATTTCTAAGCAACGATAAACACGTGCATTTAAGACGCTTGAAGCGAAAATCGCACCGCATCTCATGACGTCACACATGACCAAGCGAGAGTGAATTGGAGAAGTATGAATTATGGGAAGCTATTGGTATAAACCAATGGCTTCTGTTACCAATTATAGACATTTAAGGATATTTTTAGAGATTACATAGTTGATTTTGTTTAGGTAGGGTTTCAACTGTTTGATGTATAATGCTTCAAGGATTTTTAGTTTTTGTCTATTGTTTTCATGTCGAAGTATAGTTGTTTTTTCGACAAGTATTTTACGGAATTGTGTGTGCGTGCAGGCATGTTGTTTTAACTGCCTAAATATATATATATATATATATATATATATATATATATATATATATATATATATATATATAATAAAAAAGGCTTAAACATTAATATTCCATGGTCATAATTTATTCCATTGGAATCGTAAATACGATCCAATTCATCAGACCTACAAATTCAAAAAGAAAACAGAAAAAACAACTCCGGAAATAAAAAATAGAATTTAGAGAGTGTAAGTATGAGTGTGGGACGAACTTAGAGCTAAAGAGAGGGGTAACAGACGAGAGAAGATGGGGGATTAAAACTTAACAGAGAGAAGTTTTAGAGAGGTGAGTTAAAGACGTTTTAAGTGAGAGAAATATGAATGTTGTCGGATGTCCAATACATTAAAGAGGTAACCGGAAAGGATACATTTTGTGGTGACATACACACACAATAAACGATCTAAAGATCAGAATAAGAGGGAGGGAGAGGAAAAGAAAAGAAAAAGGGGTTGGGGTGAGAGATGGGGGGGGGAAACTAAAACTGAAGGGCATTTACTGAAAGGGCCGCTGTGTAATTAAGAAAATTTGACAAAATTAATATCGACTACAGGTAACAAATCAAATATAAACATGTATGTATCTATATATTGATAATATTAGTGGTCAATATATATATATATATATATATATATATATATATATAGTTTATGAAAAACTAGGTAATCCGTATATATATATATATATATATATATATATATATATATATATATATATAGTTTATGAAAACTAGGTAATCCGTATAGGTAAACCTAAGGAGGATAAAATCCAGAGAGCTCAATTTTTTTTTGTTTTGTTTGGAAGTAAAGTCTGATGATCCGCAGTCCTTTTAAAAGGGCTGTGGTGAAATAATTTATTACATGGAACCTTAATACATTTGGTTGGATAGATGTGAGTTTGTGAGCCTGGGTTTCACGCGTTAGCGATCGTCAGACAAACTGTCAGCTCTAATATGTTAGCTCAATCTCTGATATTGAGCGCTTTCTAATAAGTACCGCGCATATAATATATAAATAATTATACATATATATATTTATTTATATTTATATACACTTTTCACACACACACACACACACACACACACATATATATATATTCCCAAGAGGATATAATGCAGATAGTTTTCTATCTATGAATCTATCTATCTATCTATCTATCTATCTATCTATCTATCTATATATATATATATATATATATATGGCTAAATTACAATTTAAGCCGAACAAATAACCAGATCTCCCACAGGTCTCGTTTTTTTTCGCATATGTATGACTCTATATAAACGATTTCGTAGTCCACACAATGACGTTGATAGCTTATCTTTTGTCGCTTTTTTCCCTTTGCATAATATGAAGATAGGATGATAGTGGAACGATTGTTGGTTCTATGTAGTGGCCATAACATTTCAACTCTCACCAAGTTTTCTATATCATCAGCAAAAACAAAAAAAAAATAGACAAACTACTGCGTGTGCAGTTAAGTACGACAAGCATCACCAGCTATCATCAGCAGGTAAGGTTAGGTTTAAGGCTCCAAGATCTTCACAGTGAATTTTCCTACGGGAAAATATCCAAGTTAAAATTAAGAACTAGATAAAATATTCTTAAACGGAGGCAGTGGAATGAGAATAGTCTACTGTTTAGAAATTCTGATTTATTTTTTTCTGTATTTCGCAAGGAAAGTTGGTTCCCTGTGTAGCGCCAGAATGTTTTTCTCGCCCGAATCCATCCTTCAAATCTATATATCAACCATTAACCCTTGCATGGAATACTGCTGCCATATATGGTCTGGTGCCCTCGCTGTTGGCTTTAATGTCCCTTGACAAAATCCAGAGATGATATGCAATGTGATTGGTTCTGATCTGGTAGTTCGTCAGCAGTCTCTCTCTCACAGACGTGCTGTCGCCTCCCTCTGTCTTCTCTTCAAATACTTTAACGGTAACTGCTCCGACGAGCTACTTTCGCTATTTCCCAGATTGCGGGAACTTAAGCGTGTTACTAGATTGGCATCTCGATCCCACCCTTTTACTGTCGAAACTGTTAAATGAAGCCCTCTCTTCTGCTCCAATAGTTTCATGTCTCGCACCTCCCGACTGTGGAATTTCCTTCCTATTACTTCTTTTCCTCATAGCTATAATCTCCAACTATTCAAGTGTAATGTCAATCGACATCTCCATATGCCTTGACCTTTTTCCTGTCCTTCTATTTATCCTTTCCTTCATCATGCCTCTTTACTCTTGTTGGAATTTTTGGGTACCCTTGTGCACTAGTGTGCCAGCAAAAATGAGCTGACTCATTTTATAAGTCACCAATAGAAGGGTTAACCAATCAGAAGGCTCAAAATATTCAATGCGACGTGTATAAAGGCGGCCATGTTTTTCCCGAATATGCACTGTCAGCTTTTGATATCGAAGACTGAAGAATTACGGAACAGCTTCTGGTGGTATTGGCGATATAGTCAGATTCAGTAGAGTGTCTGGCTCGTGAGTATTAATCTTTAACCTTGTTTCATTGAACAGATTACGTACTGCGCTGTATTCTATATTCATAGACTATGGGGAACATGGTTAACAACTCTCGCTTCTACTCTGTAACACCTTGCGTGCTAGTGGCATCCTGCCTTGCTTGGGGTGAAATGCTTAAATACACACATATATATATATATATATATATATATATATATATATATATATATATATATAGATACACCTAGTGAGCCAGACAAACCTACCTAGGTTTCACCTAAACGGATCGTCAGGGAAAGTTACTCGTATTGGGGTTTTTTTTTTCTTTGGGCTTCAGACCTGCATCTGTGCGATTTTTTTGTCGGCAGAAGTTCATGTTTGTAGCTCTTTCTTTTTTAAAACCTTTTTTTCCTCGAGATTGATTTGATTAGCAAATCAAAATTCGAGGGTTTTTCGAAACGAGTCTAGTTATATATATTATATATATTTATATATATATATATATATATATATATATATATATATAATGTCATTTTTAGTGTATTTATTTTTCGGTTTCTTTTTCTTTCAGTCAATTCTTGTTAGCTTTACACCAAGCTTTGGCATTTGACGCGTGTTCGCTTAACGCTTGCTAGCTCCTCTTACCCGTGTACATATGCACATATATTAAGCAAAGTTTAACATCTACTGACAATAATTTTATTAATTGAGCAACTCGGAACGAAAAATCGGCGGATCGTTGTCATTACAATTAATTCTGCGCAAATATCCTTAGGAAAGGTATAAATCAATCACTTCTATCAGCTAACTCTTAATTATCTACACTAGGCTCTCTAGACGTGATTAGCAACCACACTGGAAGAAGGATAACTCTGAATTTAAAACCGTAAGTCGCCTTTGCGTATTATCCTAACATAGACAAGGTCATCAATTTCAGAATGACTTATCTCGTCCGCCTACTGAGTCGATGTATTAATTTCGTTATGCAAAGTTTTGTGCTCATTACAAGTATTCTTATTAGTCAGAAAGTATAAAAGTGAAAGTGAAAGTAAAACTTTTCTTCGGCTGGTGATACGCTTTTTCGTCTGTTTGCTTTCTCCGGACTTTGGCGATCATTGCTTTCCTTAATTTCTTCTCTTTTATAAATGTTGATAAATGTTTTACCTCTTGATAACTGTTTTCACTTCTGCACTGAATGCTGTTCCTCCAGCCATTTATTAAATATCGCTAAATAAGTTGTTTTCCTTTGTCCCTTTTGCCTTCACTCTGTCTTGGGAGTATCAAATTTTCTAAACCTGATTTCCTCATTATGTGCCTTATCATTCCAATGTGTTTCTTAGTGGCGTTAAGTATAAGTGTTCTTTTTATTTCTATTTTATCTAAAACATAGTCGTTGATCACATACCCGATTCATAGTATTCTCAGCATCTTTCTGTAGAACCATTTTTTGTTGCTTGAAGTCTCCTCTGTATCTGTGAAAAGATTGTCCTGTAATCACTACCATATAGAAGGAATTATATTACATCACAGTTCAATACTATTTTCTTTGTTTCTAATGAAATTTTCATGAAAAGAAAGTTAAAACTAGGAAAAAGAATGCGCGCTGACCGAATATTTCTGGTTATTTTCCGGATTTATTTCGCGTAAAAATCGCTCAATAACGATTCCCTGTAAATACTTGTAATTAACGTCTCCTTAATTACTAATGTAATGAATATGCATACACCTGGGTTCCCCTTCACAGTAATATGATTTGCTGATGTCAGCCATAAATACAGACTGATATGGAGGTACAATAAGACGCCTATTGTCTTCGCCTATTGCCTACCACTAAGACGAGGACCAGTCCATTACGGTTACCTGCTAGATTGTCCTACTCGGTTACAGTAGTCCAAAACCACTTTGCTACTTCGAACGAATATATCCCTTTCCGGGACATATCAAATACTAAAGTGAAACCACTAACAATACAAGATAACAGGCATAAAATATTAAGAACTGCAAAATTAATATTTTCTGGTATATTCATCTATGCATTGAATACTGTTGCTATGTATTTAGAAAATTCTTGTTTGATGTGGGAATGACGAAAAGAAGCGGGTAACGGGGCGAAAGTGGAAAACTGGCGCCTCATTACCAGCTGCTTCAAGTAGATGGAGCTCGACAGCTTTTGAAGACAGTCCATCTAAGGGAAGAAAACCTTCATTTTATACCTTCGCTGCTTCGCCGTTACATCCAGTTAAACACGGAAGTAATTATGTGAATAAATCCAGACTAAAAACCGGAGTGCAAACCCCCGAAGACGGTTTGCTATCAACCCGGACAGCTTTCCAGTAACTTCTAAGCTGTCCCCATAGTCAATGCTCTGTATTCCTTCAGATCTTGTTGGTACCGACGGAAGGGACCGGCACATAGGATGGGCCCCGTATAATGGGACAGATGGCAAAGAATGTCCGTTTCCAGGTCTGGAAAAAGAAAAAGAAAAGGCTTTGTAAAGGACTAAGATGTATTGAAGAGTTTGTGGACATCCATAATCGCTCTGAAGGAATATTAGGCATAAAACAATGGCGATAGATAGATAGATAGATATAGATAGATAGATAGATAGATAGATAGAGAGAGAGAGAGAGAGAGAGAGAGAGAGAGAGTGAGATAGATAGATAGATAGATATATATAGAGGTGTAAATAGTTATTTGTGGCTGGTTCCGGTTATAGAATCACACACCACATTCTTAATTCTTATACTCCACTTTCTTACCTTGGCTATGCTAAGTATTTTAGTCTTGATTCTGCAAAGTAATCAGATGTGACAAGAAGTAGAATCTGTTCAAAGCGTTGCTACAGCCGTATGCTTCAATCTGGAGTAACAAAAATCGACAGGTCAGGCAACTCTTTTATCCAAACCGTCCCTAAAAGTAAAGACCTGGATTCCTTTGAATCTTGACGGTACGGCTAAGAGATGGTGGCATGTAGATTGTGCACTTCACTCCTTCCATATACCTACGCCGTGGAGAGTTTGCATCAGTCTCAGCAGCAAAGAACTGAATTTTGATCAAACAGGGTTCCCCCATTATCTTACGAAATAAACGCGTGCCTACAAGATTCTGAAATATAATAGGTGGCAGAACAAGCCCATGAGATTTAAACTTAGTCTATATTGCTATCATTGTAGTCTGGCTCGTTAACCCTCAACCCAGGCCTGGGAGTTCTGATGGCACTTAGATCAGCTTACTCCTGCATGGAATCAAACATATAGGGTGCCATTTAAGATCGAACAAGATGTAGCTTTAATGATCTGTGATAGAAACAAATTAACAATTAGCAGATATCAATGTTCAATGATATAACCATTATAATGATACAATATTATTTACAATACTGTATATTATAATACTATAAAATATTACTGTACATTATAATACCATAAAATATTACTGTACATTATAATAATATTATTATTGTACATTATAATAATGTTATTAGTGTACATTATAATAATACAATATTATTTACAATAATAATAAAATATAAATTACAATAATATACATTATAATGATACAATATTATTTACAATACTATAAATTATAATAATACAATATTATTGTGAATAATAATAATATTATTGTTCATTATTGTTGTGGATTCCGTTTGAAATCCGATACCAATAAATAACAAACGCCAGGAATGAATATATGAAAATAATATATTAACGTATCGGAAACTGGTAAAGCAGGTTAGTAGTTCCAGGAATACGGGCTAGTAGCAAAATATCTATACACTCTTTGGTATTGAAGTATCGCTGTATGACTTCTTACTGAGTCTACGTGCTTGCTCACTGTGACTCCTACAACACTGTTACCTCACCCCTCACTCTTCCGGTTACCTACAACCTTTCACTCTCTCAATCTCGACTCGACTCCTCGGTCTTGCTCTCGTCTTACCGTAGCCGTAGTATATGTATATACTGGGTGAGTCCATTTGTGTAAAAAAGGGGGAGAACCCCTCAACAATTATAATACTACAATATAATTTAGAATAATAATACAATATTATTTGCAATACTATACATTATAATAATATAATATTATTGTACATCATATTAATATTATTATTGTACATTATAATAATACAATCTTATTTACAATAATGATACAATATAATTTATAATACTATACATTAAAAATGATACAATATTATTTACTATAATAATTCAATATCATTTACAATACAACATAGAATGATGCAATATCATTGTAGATTATAATAGTATTATTATTATGCATTATAATAATACACCATTATTTACAATAAGAATACAATATTATTTACAATACTATACATTAGAATAATACAATATCATTGTACATTATAATAATATTATTATTGTACATTATAATAATACACTATTATATACAATAATAATACAATATTATTTAGAATAATACAATATTATATACTGTAGTTTTTATAATGCAACTTAAATCACAATCGGGTACCCAATGAGATTCGAACTCAAAACACCGTCGTAAAAGCCTGTTAAAAACATTACCTACGGCAAGTTAACCAAGATATGCGATCCTGTAGATAATTACTAACTTTATGGTAATCTGGTAAAAAGGAGACAATTTTTGGCTCTCAATGTAGATCGAGATTAGTCCACATCATTAACTGTTTGACAAGCAAATTTGCTAACCATTACCTTAAAAATATTCGTTTATGATTCGTGATGCCGCCATAAACCAAAATAAGTGGGTATTCATCGGGAGGTAAGTTAAGGTGGATTGAATGATTTTGTAATATATCAATCATTGTTCAATTGTTTAATGTCAATTTTTGCACGGACGGAACACACACGGGGTATCGTAATTCCTACTCAGTTGTAATAATCAACCAGGTGAAATATTACGTCACACTAATATGCATCGGATCAGGAACAGAGTACACACAAAAGAAGAAATGTGCGACTAGTCTGCCACGATAATCAAGAACCTCCCCCCCCCGACTAAATATGAATAGTTTCAATATTCAATTAATTTTGGTTGCATTTTCAGGACACCGACAAAAATATTTCAGGTCGATTGTATACAATTTTCTCTTTTGCCCGCTTGTAAAATATATGAAATTACAGCGATATTTTGCATCGATACCGAGCTAGGGAGAAAGCAAGTCTAAAAAGATGCAAGGAATCATTTTATTTATATATATATATATATATATATATATATATATATATATATATATATATATATAAAATTTTATTTTCGAAAATAGACACTCAAGAAGGAGAAATATCAAAAAGTAAGGTTCTGACAGATGGAAATCGCATTACGCTTCGATATCAGTGAACTGAACGTCGTCAAAGACGATTTCTTTTCACAAATGGAGCCCAGAAAAGATTTAACCGGGAAAAATATGCACTCCATTAATAACTATGGAAAGGAGAGAGAGAGAAAAAAATGTAATATTAAATAAAGTAAGATAATATTTAAAAAAAAAGGAAAAGAAAAAGCTTTTAACGTTCTGTTATCTTTTTTTTTTTATAGTTCAGCGTATTGACAGCGTGTTTTCTTTCACGGAGAGGATCAGTTGTTTCTGGGGTGGAATTTTCATTTAAGAATAGCAAAGAGCGAAAGTTTGACGTAGAGAATCGTTGTTTCATTTATACAATAAATAATAAAAGGAGAATTGACTCGAGCTTTTATTTTGGCACGGGTGTCGATATATATCGGGTTTCATGGATATTGTAAAACGCTTGTGCGCACACACAGTACAAACACAATATGTATGTATGTATGTATGTATGTATGTATGTATGTATGTATGTATGTATGTATGTATGTATGTATGTATGCTGTGTGGTTAGAACATTCGCTTTTTGAATATGAAAGCCGAGTTCGAATCTCAGCATCGTCGATTTGTCAGGAAGGTAACTTCTAAGGGCTAACGGTCTGAAATTGTCTAAAAATCATACCATGGGTTGACCCAAGCCTTGTGAGTGAAATTGGGTAGACACAACCTTTAGGGGCCGTCGACGGCAGTGCTAGCACGAATTCACATATCATCGTGAACGAGGATTTGAGCGAGCTGGCCTTGTTCAGATTGTTGATTACGCTAGATAACACGCTTCTATCCTAAAAACTGTAAGTCTGCTCAGCATATTGCAATATAAAACACAGGTGGGCTCTGTGGGTGTTGAACACACCCAAATGTGCCAATGCGGGCGTCTGAAATAGGGACTGGTTAGACACCCTAGTAGACGGGTATCCTCGAATATGAGTGGCTAGCTGCTATAATTATTAGCATCATTATTATTATTATATATCTTAGTCTTTTTCTTTCGTTCCTTCTGACTAAGTAACTAACTAAATAACTAAATCTAAGGGAGATAAACACATTTTTTACTGTTTCAATTTATCGCAATACATAAAGATAACTTTTAATACATTCATTTATTTAAATGTAATATTATGTCCATATATATATATATATATATATATATATATATATATATATATAAATATATGCACACGAATACACGTATGTGTATTTGCACATGTTAATAAACGTATGTATATATGGATTTGCATGAATATGTTTGTGAGATACATATAAGAAAACAAAATCTTTAATATTACCCTCAAATATTATTAAATAATGAAGCCTAAACCTTAATTAAGTTTACCCATATAATAATGAATAAAAATTGCATTCATACATTAGATTAAAATTAAAAATAATATAGCTGTTATTGTTACCGTAATTTTCTTAATATATTATGGAAATAATATTTGGTCGGGTAAATAAACTATTATAATTTTAAATATTTCTTTAATATGTTCTCGATAAATATGCTAATAATATTAGTAGTTAACTTATATTAAGTCCCTAAACTATTTACTTAAAAAATTGAATATTTAAATTGATAACATTCATCATTTTTTAGACATCTAAATTTCTATCAAGCATTAAAATCTATCTTTTACATAAATTTGTTAAAACAAAATTACAGCCTCTTTCGATTCACTTCCCTCTCCCCCTCTCTCTTTGCCGTAACACTCATTTGGATATATCTGTATTACTGTCGTCTGTCTCCTCTCTCTTTTCCTTTTCTTTTCTCCCCTCCCATTCCTACATATTATTTCCGTTAAGTTAACCATCTAAATAGGTCAAGGTTCGGTCACTCCTCCTACCCCAATATAAAGCATGCTTAAGAAAGATATGAAATTAACCCCTCCCTATACTCTACCTTGTCTCTTTAACTACCACTCTCACCCCCCTGTTAAATTACTAAAATTACACAACCCATCAATTTCTAATCCCATTTTTCCTTTCATTTCGTTGTTGGAACTGTTACCTGATGATCCGGAGTCATTTAAAAAGGATTTTGGTGAAATAAATAAATTATTGTAATGGTACCTTAAAGTGGTTTGTTTTTCATTAAATATTAGCTCTGTATTCACATTGAGCTCTCAGGATTTCATCCTCCTTGGAATTACCCATTCGGTTTACCAAGTTCTTTTATATATATATATATATATATATATATATATATATATATATATATATATATATATAAAATAAATTCATCGAGTCTAGAAGAAATCTTAAAAGAATTCATTATACGTCGTTTTCGTCCTGTATTTGGGACTTATCAGCAATGCGCATCCACTAACAAGACGTGAAACCCAGACAGTTACGATATGAGCCAAACGTCATACCAACTGTACCAATCAGAGTCGATATTACTGCGCGTTCACATATTCCGTGGTGGAACTCATCCAAGTTTCCCTTATCCATACGACTGTACCCACGACTACTATCCCCAAGCTGCTCCATCCAGAGCATTAGAATCCGGTTCAAGCAAGGATATACAAATGATAGAGATTAAGGAAGATTTGAGATAATTGTAATTAGACAGCCGTTTCTTTCTATTTTGGGACTCATCAGCAGTGCGTATCCACTACTGAGAATCGAACCCGCAAACGTCATGCCAACTGGACCACGGATCTCGGTGACAAAGAAGACACAAACTAGACTCGATATAGCGCCACTGTTCACTCAGTCCCGCAGCGATATTCATCCAATTATAGGATAACCTCGGAACAGTGTCCCAAGAGCCACGTCTGCTTATACACACACACACACGCGCGCGTTTGTGAGTTTTTTTTGCGAGAGCGTGTGGAATCTGGAATGACTTTCTAGAGTATCGCTTATACAAATCACTAATCGCTTTCAAGTCGGAGAATATGACTTCAATATACTTGTGGTAGGGCTCCGGACACTTGAATGAAAACCCCATGGAAGTCCTCTAAAGTGAAGGTGTCCAGGATCCTTGTCACACATTCTTTCATCTTCTCAATGTTTTAAAAAACGACACTCCCCTGAGGTTCACGATCAGCTTGGGAGAAGAACCAAAAGTCATAGGGTTCAAGATTCTGGACAGTAGGTTGGGTGGGTGTGCACTTTTGACGAGCATCTTTCTCAGTACAAGATTTGATTTCATATTCCTCTTCCAATAGTCATCCCATCCACACTACATTCTGCAAACTCTCTCGATTTAAAATAGCTGATCTGTAAATTATATAATTATAACAGATATTCCTTTTTCCTCTTTGATAGCCCAACTCTGATTTCATACACAATCCAATCTTGTATCTTCTGCATGAAACTCAGAGTTTTACTGAACAGTGAGGAAATACATACACACACACACACACACACACACACATATATATATATATATATATATATATATATATATATATGTGTGCACATAGAATAACATTGTAAGCGTAGACATGTAGAGAAAAATCTATATACATACAATAACACATATATCTGCATAGACATGTAGAGAAAGACAGATTAAAAGGGAATAGAGAAATAAACAACTACACTCACACACATAAACACAGATATAAACACGTATACACACTCACGCATATCTATCTATCTATCTATCTATCTATCTATCTATCTATCTATATATGTATATATATAAATATATATATATATATATACACAAAATTATATATGGGGAAATAGAACGATAGCCATACACTTTCGCATACTCATATAAATATATATCTTTCTAATCGAAGTGTTCACAAGCTCAGGCTTTCTAACAGTAACACACATACACGGACCCTATCCATCTAACTTATATATATATATATATATATATATATATATATATATATATATATATATATATATATATGGAGAGATAGATTGAGAAAGAAATAGAGAGCTATAGCTTTATGTATATGGGTGTAAGGTGCCGGGTTGAATACCCATAGATTATTTGGGGGCATGCAAAACGAAACAGGTTTTCCTGAAATTCAATATGCAGCCACACAGAATAAAACACATATAAATAACGACATGCCATACACACGCCTAATCGAAGCCTATACAATAATTTATTACCCTTGGCGTGTATATGGAAACATATAAACTGACATGTGTCTGTCATGTTATTTTTCATCTTCTTAAGAGCATTTTGTCGCTTTTGATTCATCTCGGGCGTTCAGCATCGGAAAAAAAAACTCTCAGAAATCATTTCTTCATCTGTTCAGAAAACCAGAGAAAATAAGAACAAATATATATATATATATATATATATATATATATATATATATATATATTTATATATATTTATATATATATATTTATATATATATATATATATATATATATATATATATATATATATATATATATATATATATATATATATAGATAAACGCGAGAATAAAAACTACAAACGTTTAATGTCTTCCTACACTTAACACAATATATATTCCTTCAGTAATTGATGTTAAGATGAAAAAAAAAAAAAATGGCTGCTCAGTGAAAGCCAAACGAACGCGCTTTCCTTAGCTTTAAAGAAAATTATTTTTTAATGAAAAGAGCGAATATTTTCGCGAAAAAAAAAATATTTAGATATGGCACTGACATTCATATTTTGATGATTAAAATTTCTCCGTTGTCGCTGTTAGGAAGGAAACCTCATACAGTTTAACCCGGATATAAGAGAATTGTCGAGACCGGAGAAGAAGTCTCTTATATCCTGGTTTCTCTTATATCCGGGTTTGGTCTATTTTATATACATTAACACAGGCTCTAATTTGGAACCGGAGAAAATCTCTCTTATATCCGGGTTTCTCTTAAATCCGGGTCTCTTATATCCGGGTTACACTGTATATGAAAATCGGGCTAATAACAAGACTAATTAAAACTAACCTTTTAAATAAGGGATTACGTATAGTCACCTGTCGTAGAATCATGGTGATACAGTGATCGGTGAAGCATGCTCTTGGGAGTCGGTTCCACAGGGCAGTTGTTCGCAGGAAGAAGCTGTTTGAGCTAAACCCTAATTCTCGACGATGGAATACTTAGAGATTGTGGCTGGTCTGCTAGTTGCAGTGGGGCTCATATCCGTGAAGGTTAGACGTAGCGAACCAAGGGATATTGTTCGTCCGACCACTTTCCATGTAAATAGCAATACAGCAATACGAGACTCGCCACATGCCGCCAATGATGAAGAGGTTGAAGTGCGGATAAATAATTCTTCTCCAACAGGAAATCGGAGACGCTATTGAAGACTATCAAGACGGGAATGTGAGAAACGGGAAGCTATCACCGAGTTGTCCATTTTCGGCCTGATCTGGACATTATAAGGCTAGAGGATAGAACGGTGGGGTCAGGTAATAACTGGAGGGGGAACCGATCATTTTACCTGCGTCTTTAACGATGGCTCGTATATAAGATTTCCACTTTATGCATGGTGTTAGCAAGCTTGTCTCGCTAAAACAGTTATGAGTGAATAGTGAGTTCGATCCTCATGATGTGTCCCCATGCTTTCGGCCTTGCGCCACATCTAAGCTACGCTTAGAAAATGATTTAGGGCACCACGAGGCGGTTTCAAAGTTATCAAGCTTGTCTCGCTAGAAAAATTACGACTGACTAGTGAATTTGAACCTCACTGGGTGCCCCATGTTTTCAGTCTTGTACCGCATCTAAGCTACACTAGTAAAATCCCTATTTAGGTTACCTCGGCGTGGTGTAATGGTTAGCAAGTGAATTGTGAGTTCGATCCTCATGATGCGCCTCATTCGTTCGGCCTTGTGCCACATCTAAGCTACGCTTAGAAAATAATTTGTGCACCTCAAGGCGGTTTCAAAGTTAGCAAGCTTGTCTCGCTAGAACAATTACGACTGAGTAGTGACTTCGATCTTCACTGGGTGCCCCACGCTTTCAGTCTTGTGCCCCATCTAAGCTACGCTTGGAAAACCATTATAAGATTTCCACTAGAGGTTGGCTCTCAGTTCGAGGCGTACTATTCTCTTAAGTCATGGCGCTTCCTCTGAGGGACATCCGTTCATCGTGACTGGCGTTAATTCAGGGTCTTATCGGCAATGGAGGAATGTAGCTAACTTACTTACACTTTTCAACAGTAATTCACTCGTCAGATAGACTTTCTCTTACTGAAGGCTTTTATCATATATTCAAAAATAATAATAATAATAATAATAATAATAGCAACTACACTAATTGCATAAAGTTTCATTAAAATCTTAGCTCATTTTGTTTAATCTAACTTTCTGTCTAATGGCAATCTTAGAGCTGTCAGATAGCAAATTTAATTAAAGCCCTCTCTAAAAAATTGAACCACATGTGCTAATGGGATACACAAATTGATCAAATAGATGAAGGTATGAAGGTTACTAATTATTAAATACATAGGATGGCCCCTAATCTTTGGCTTATAGCAGGTATCGCCAAACCGCACTTGCGAGCCACATGCGGCACTTTGATATTTAATATGCAGCTCGTGGAAATGTTTTGGCTGAGCGCCATTTTTTTTTATAACTTTTCTTATAAAAGGTAAATAAGAAAAAAAGTTCAAGCTTTAAAATAATTTACTGGGTATAATTTGAGACAGCATTCGATTAAAAACATTTGAATTTCCATAACTGGTATGAAAGGAGACTCCCTGTCGCCATTTCTGTTCTGTCTGTCTTTAATCCCCCATTAGTATGAAGTAAACAGCAATATGATTATGGATTCAAAGTAAAAAAGTAAGTGTTTAATGATCTATTCTACATGGATAATATCAAACACTTTACCAAAGATGACAATGATTTGAGGAGTATTCTCAATAGTGTATGATGTTTCAGGGATTACATCGGTATGGATCTTGGATTAGCTAAATGTGCAAAAGTAATACTTAAGAAAGGGAAAATTACAGAATCACCTTCAATAGATCTGGATTTTGTTACAAAGATTAGGAAGTTGGAACAAGAAGGAGCTTATCGATAGCTAGGATAGAGTAAAGGAGATTAAATACAGCATATCCAAATGAAGAAAAAAGTAAGAAAAGAATACCCCGGACGTGTGAGTCTGGTGTTAAATGTCGAGTTAGATTTACAAAACAGAATACCAACCATAAACACTTTGCTCGTCGCCATAGCGTTTCAACTTCGTTAATTGGACCTTAACTGGCATTAAACAAATGGATGTCAAAACGAGAAAGCTTCTCACTTGCTATCGTATGCATTATCCTAAACCCAATGTCGATCGTCTCTATCTGTCCAGATCTAAAGGAGGGAGATGATTAGTTCAAATAAAACTGTCTGACACAGTCACAAAAATCGGTCTATAATGGTACCTGGTATAGAAGACTGAATGATGCTTTGCGCCAAAGAACATGAAACAAATAAGAAACTTTATTCAGTAATAAAGCATTTAAAAACATTCAAATGGGAATTTCAAATCGGTGAAGAAGGGCGAATAAACCATAATACACCTACTGAAGCGGCAAAAGACATATAAAAAGAAAGTAAAAGCAAATGTAAAAACGATTGCAAGATAATTCTTTCATCGGCAATACTCTACCCATACCACACAAGGTGATGTAAACAAACCCTGTACTGATCAGTGGTTAGGTAGTGTAAGGTTGAAAGCTGGAATCGAAGGTTTTACTTCTGGCTGCACAAGACCAATGGTTACTAACTAGGAATTACAAAGGACACACACTGAAAAATTGTGTTGACCCCAAATGCAGATTCTGAGGTAAATATCCATAAACTATTTACCATATTGTATAAGGGTGAACAGTGTTATCATCTACTGAATATAAATCACGGCATGATAGAGTGGGCTAGTATCTGCACTATAAAATATGTAACTTTTACGGGAAGGAAAATGCAAGTAACTGGTATGAACATCACTCAGACCCGGTTACATAGATAAGGCCTGTAACAAATGTATGGGACTTTACACTGCACAGAGATAGAACAATCAAATCTAATCGCGCAGATATCGGGATCACAGATCAAAAATGCAGAATGTTCTTTACTGTTAACATGGCAGTCTCCACAGTTTGTAAAATATCTTAGAAGATCTTTAAAAAAAAATCTATCAAAATATCTTGAAGTTGAAATTTGAAAAATGTGGGACATCAAAAATTCCAGTGGTAATTGGAGCCCTCGGATTGATTGGAAAAATTACCGAATGTATTCATGCTAGCCCATGCCTTAAATAAATACAAAAATTGTTTTCAAAAGTACAGCTCACACATTACGAAGAGCTTTATCTGTGTAAAATATGTGTGATTTTCTTTTTTTTAAATGATCAGTGGAAAATATCATGAAACCATTTCTGGCCATACGTCTCAAGCTGGGACTTGTAATGAAATGTGCATTCAACACAAATCAAAGGAAACAACAACAACAACAATATTACTACTACTACTACTACTACTACTACTAATAATAATAATAATGCTTAGTATGTCGTCAATTCATTTGTACGAGTTGCTTGGCATTGAAATATTCTTCGAAAGTTTTTCTCTGGTGTTGCACGACTTGATGCAAAAGCACCGATTGAAAATGAAAACTTCTATGTGTCGTGTCTCTTTGGGATGTTGCCAGTCATGGCCCTCCACAACATCCTGTAATTTCTAACTTATAGTAAGGTTTGCTTTATAGCTGTGTCGACTAATCCCAGTTCTACCAACCAGTTGCACAACTTCCTTAGGTAGGTTATTCGCAGCTTTCCTCTCTCTCTCTCTCTCTCTCTCTGTATCTCTGCCCTCTCTCTATCTCTTTTACTCTATCTCTGTATCTGTCTACCACACCCCCTCTCTCTGTGCCTCTCTAGACTTCGGTATATCACGTGACTGTACAATCACTCTTTCCTCATTATGTGCCCTAGAAAGATCAATTGTTTCTTTCTGGTTCCAAGTGACATTTTAGTTTCTCTTTTCCCTAAAACTTCCTTACATGTTCAGTAAATGGAATTCTCAGCATCCTCCTGTAGAAACACATATCTTAATTCTATACTTCCTCTCTGGAGAAATTGTGCAGTATACACTGACATAAATGAGGAATTATATAACATATTAGTAATCTTTCCTTTGTTCGTTATGAATATTTTCTATCTCCGTGTAATTACGTCTAATGACACTTGGACGTGTGTACTGAAAGACAACGTCTGAAAATATCGTTTAGAAAATTTTATAGACACTGTCCTTTTTTGCATCACCTACAAAACACGCGTTATTAATAAAGATATCTTTTTTTTGCAAAAAATACTTGTTCTTTTGTTTCCTTTATCTCGAGCACAAGCATCAGATTGTGTGTGAAGCTTTTTAACATATATTTACCCATTTTACGATCACGGCGACTTGCCCGACGGTTTGTTACACGTCAGCCTCTGATTGTCGCTCAGATCAATCAGCCTCTAAATCAAATTTCCCATCTCCATCGCTTTAGCCGGGTGTGTTTGCCAGACATTTTCAACAATGGCCGCCAGCCGAAAGTCTATTACTGTCTATCCACTACTTCCGCTGGAACCACAAGTTTAATTGTAAGCGGATACGAAAGTCATCAGTATTTTTAGCCTCTGGCCACTCCAGATGTTGTCGTTTCATCTGCCCGATGACCTTTCAATAATTATCTGATAGATAAAAGCACCTTGTCTCGAATGACGAGAGAGGTTAGGGTAAAGTAGACATTAATTTTATGGAGCAGAAAGGGTAATAATTTGGAAAATGAAATCCTAAACTCAGTCGAGCGTAATGGCTTTCAGAGAGTTGAAAATTTTGTTATGTAAATTTGTAGTATCAATCTTCTTTGTTAGTTTTAACCACTTAGCAATCGTTAACATGATATCACCCGAAAAATGTTTAGGCACTGAGTTTGGGAAAGTACTCACAGCGTACCGGGTATAGACGTGGACTGGGGAATTGACGTGGCGAGTTCAAATTACGGTCGCAGTTTACCCGATTCCCGCAACCTGGTTAATAAAAGAGCAGCCCGGATTCTCTAGCCTTGTTTGGCAACTAGTCTGTCACAAAGACAGCCAAGATTTAAAACTAATTTGGAAGCGGCTGGGAAATCGACCTCTTAAAAACCTGCATGCCAACCACAGAAACCAGAAAAGCAGCACATGGTATTTTGAAGCTACGGACCTATTCTCCGCAGGGGAATGGCTCTAAGGTAGTGGCGTAGGTAGGGATTGTTTCTCTGATAATTACGCGGTAAGTTTTACAAAGTACTTTGTACATAGTGATGAAAGCAGTGGAACAGAGCATTAGCTGAAGCGTCTGACATGAGATGTCTACTGAAATGCCATGCCTTAGTAGTTAACTGAGAGTGAATCAAGAAGGCACTGAGGTCATAAATTATTATCCCACGGAAAAATTACCAACAGAAATCAAGTAGACAGCACTTCTAACTTCTAGTAACAGCCGGCGCCTACTGCCGGACCGAGGTTTGTCTCATGTTGTGAAACTGTAGTACGCCCGTGCGTGGGGACCCAGACCGCGGTACGCTCGACTGGCCGACCTCCCTTTCTCTATTCAGTCCACAAACATTGCAAGATTGTTCTATAAAATACAAATAGCAACTATGAACAGTTATTCCAAGACAAGGTTTAAAAAAAAACAAAAACCGTGAGTTCTAGAAAATCTTGATTTCTTAATTCGTGCAAAGTGTCCGCCATCAAATTACCGCGAGGAAAGTTCACCGCGAGGAAAGTTCACCGCGAAGAATGTTCACCGCGAGGAAAGTTCACCGCGAAGAATGTTCACCGCGAGGAAAGTTCACCGCGAAGAATGTTCACCGCGAAGTAAGTTCAACGCGAGGAAAGTTTACCGCGAAGAAAGTTCACCGCGAAGAAAGTTCACTGCGAAGTAAGTTCACAGTGAGGAAAGTTCACCGCGAGGAAAGTTCACCGCGAAGTAAGTTCACAGCGAGGAAAGTTCACCGCGAGGAAAGTTTACCGCGAAAAAAGTTCACCGCAAAGTAAGTTCACAGTGAGGAAAGTTCACCGCGAGGAAAGTTTACCGCGAAGAAGTTCACCTTGAAGTAAGTTCACAGCGAGGAAAGTTCACCACGAGGGAAGGTAACCGCGAGGAAATTTCACCCTGAGAAACGTTCACCCCGTAGAAAGTTCACCGTAAAAACAGTTTTTTAATAGCTTCTAATTTGATTAATCAACGTATCTAAAACATTTTTAACATAGGGTAAGAGTAAAGAATAACTGTAATTATGCATTTTAATTTAATTAATTTCATAATTAAAATTTGGGTTTCCAATAACTGCTATTATGCACTACACCTCTCAAGTAGTAAAGCATACAATTATCTTCGTTGTAATTTAGAATGAGTCTCCTAAAATTATTAATTATAAAATCTAATGAATTTATACTGTGATCCTTCCTCGCATTTTTTGATGGCGGTAAACTTCCCTGCAGTGAAATGATGCGGGTGATTTGACCTGTAGACAAGCGTCACTGCCAACTATCATGAATGACCCCGAGTTTAATTAATCTTTGTCTGAAAAAGCAGGGTTCTTTGTAATGAACTTTGATTCTATTTCCAATTTAGATGATAAGGACAACCTTTACCTGATTTCCCCTTCTCAGAGAGCACAAACTTTGTGATATCACGATCATGATACAGGGCATCTACAGATATATTAAAAGCCATGGCTCTAAAAAGGCTACAATTCCGGATGAAATCTCTTTGGTTATTCAGTTATTTCCAATCTTGTCAAAAGTGTTTAACCGTTGCCTGAAAGAGATATGCTTCTCAAGTATATGGAAGGTATCAACTTGTTTGCTCTGTGGAGTAAGGGATAGCGGCTCGGATTGAGGAATCGGAGAGCCGAGTTCGAATTCCAGTCGAATCCAATACATTAACTTACGTGCTAATACCACTGGAAAAAGTATGAATCCTCGTCTTCCTCCCACCAACAATGGGTAAATAGTAGGACATACCGAGTTCTATAGCCTTGGATGGCAACTGGTCTACCGCAGAAAGAAATGGCAACCTGCTGCGGGAAAAATCTGCCTCATCAGTCATGTCTCACGCATGGCACATAACTGATTGTAATGTCGACAGCATCCGTAGTATCATCAGCAAACGCTTTACGTCTAAATTCAACCAGAAGGTTCTTGAATATTTCAACAGGAATATACAGAGCGATATCTAATAGGTTCTCTGTTGATGTTCTAACTCACTAGCGTCATTACCCAAAGAAGCAGTGAGACACTAGACAATAAATTTATCACGAAAACTATAACCTTAGAGATATCAAAAGCTTTTGACAATTTTTGCTACGTCCTTTGACAGGGATTGCTTTACAAAATCTTAAGCTATGGAATCTCTGTAAGGATATTATCAATAATCAAGTCTTTCCTAACAGCTCGATCCATTCAGCTATTTTAATGGCCAGTAACCCAAAGTCCATGAAATCAATGCCGGCGTTCGCTAATGGTCACTTCTCTGTCCCTGCCCGCTTTCTTATTATTTTTCAATAAGGATCTGCCTAAGAGTACACACCTATATTTTGTGAATATATACGCAAATGACACAAGAGTATATAGGTGCAACCCTCGAAATCTAGATGGTCAGAGTTTGGCAGTAGATATCTCTTTTGACCTATCCCCTTAGCGGCTCAATTGGAGAAATGGCTTGTAACATACAAAAGCTACAAAACCAAACTAGTAACGTTCGATCATTGCCGAACAGAGGCTGGATTTGTCCTCTATCAGGATTGATTTCGGTTCTCCCAAGAAGGCTCGTCGCCTTTAACGCCTATTATGACTCAATCCCACTCCCAACCCTGGACTGGAAGTCATATATACATTGCTAAATGGTGGTTGCCTTGTACAGCTTTACTAGGAATTAGACTCCTCTTACTAGGCTATATCTTTATAAGAACCAGATCAGAACAAATATTGTGTATCACTGTCATATCTGAGGTGGGGCTTTCAAGTTGTCACCTACCTGACTTGACAGAGTTCAAAACCGTCCACGCGGCCTTTATTTTCAACCCAACAACTCGTTTCCCACTGACAAAACATTGCAAGCCTCTTGCTAATTTATCACTATTTTCAATGAAAAGGGATACATTCCTTAGTTCTACCAGTCCCGCCATTCCACGTGTACTAAAAAGAATCGCCTTCATTTCCTTAGTATTCTGGTAGCGAGAAGTGATTTTCATTCAGGCAGATTCTTACCAAGAACCGTTACTTTGGGAAAAAGACTACTACCTAGTGGATGATTTCTCGAGCACAACACTCATTGCCTATTCAAGTGTAGGGTTAATGGTTACCTCGGTTAATTGACCTCATAAACTCCACTTCTTATCTCCTCTTCTTACGCACATAAAACAACATCGTTCTGCATTCCTCTGTCTTGAGTGGCTCCTGGGCCTTGTATTAGTTGAACATTAGTAACAAAAACAGCAAAAAAAAATAATAAAATAATTCACCTGAATGAATATATATATATATATATATATATATATATATATATATATATATATATATATTACAATAAACGTGCAATCAATTTACAAATACATGAATTATTCACACAAAACTAATGCAAAAGGTTTTTGAAACGCGCCAATGCAACGCAAATGACATCCATTTTGAAATCCTTTTTTAAATGTTTGCGTTTATACCAAATATGGTAATGAACAAATTGATTGTTGTTGGTAAATTTTTTTCAAAGTATTATGAACTATATTGTTCAATAATTACAGTAATGTCGCAACTTATTATGTTTGTTAAAAGACGCACATGGATCGGTTATTTAAATTACAATAAACGTGCAATCAATTTACAATAATTACAGTAATTTGCCACTTTCATTTCCATATTTGGTATAAACGCAAACATTTAAAAAAGAAATTCAAAAATCAAACTCAGCGTTGCATTGGCGCGTTCAAAAACCAATATCTCATTTTCAAAGCATTTCGGATACAATACAATATTTTTTCGATGTCCTCTTATTACTAAGAGAAAAAAAAACAAGAACAACATCTATTATATGTTGAAGATGTCTGTATGAACAGACGAAAGCTTGTGTAAAATAACAACTAATACGGCAGAAATTTATATGAACAAGGATCAATTCATTCATAACGGATCTAAGGTTTTTGTACTATTTGAATTGTTTGCGAGATGGATGTCTCTGCCATTTAAAATCATTAACCTTTTGCATTAGTTTTGTGTGAATAATTATGTATATATATATATATATATATATATATATTCATTCGGGTGAATAATATATATATATATATATATATATATATATATATATATATATATATATATATATATATATTGGTCTTAAATATTTCTTAGGTCCATAGACATTAGATTTTGATTGTTTGTCCAAGAATTTAGTGAAGTGAGATTTTGTATGTATGTATTAACATATATACATTTTTAATGTATGCACATATCTTAAATATTAGACAGTGTAATGCAAAAGTAAGTATATCTGTCTACTGACATTACTATTAATCCTTACTAGATTAATCGTGTGTATTTTCTTTATAAGAAAAACAAATCTCATAATGCCTGGATGTACATGAAAGAAATAATTATATCTGTCTATATTTCTGAAATGAGATATTGTAAATATTTTAAACTATTTACATTGTTCGGACAGTTGCCCTCATGTTCGTTGCGATATTCGCCAAGTTTCGGCCGTACTAAGCTCTGGCCTTCTTCTGGTGATTGGAATTCAGAACTGAACTCTCTATTTCGTCCACCGGGGTAGATTGATCTAGTTCTACGTATCATGCCTCTTTCCGAAATCTCAGTATAGAGTTATCTCCCTTTTAACTCAACTCTCCATTTTTTTTTAATTCACCCCTGATGCAGCCTTGGTCAAGACACTGGTTTCAATCAACGCCTTTATCCAATGGGCCAAAATGAGGACAAGAGTCCGAGCAATGAAAATAGTATATATATATATATATATATATATATATATATATATATATATATGTATGTATATGTATGTGTTATTATTAGTAATCTTATAAGTATAAGAAATTATACTCGTTCGGAAAACCTTCAGTGTTTTGATTTGCAAATAATCAAACCAATACCAAAGGGAAAAAAAGGTATATAAAAAAGAAAGAACCAAGAACATGTACGTTAGCCGGAAATAATCGTCTAGCATGCAGGTCCAAGGCCTAAAGTCCAAAGAAGAAAAAAACCAATACGAGTAGGCAAAATAACTAAATAAAGTGCTCAATACGGTAAGTAGAGCAGGGCAGGCCTAGTTAAACCTAGAGAGCCAGACAAACCTACCAAGGTTTCACCTAAGCCTGATCGATCCACTTATGTGAAACCTTTGTAGGTTTGTCTGGCTCTCTAGGTTTATATATATATATATATATATATATATATATATATATATATATATATATAGTCGACTCTCCCGTCGATTTCAACGTATGAGGTTCAAGCAGATCAGTTTCAGGAAACCGACAGCCCGACACCGTCACATGAGATTTGATTATGTGGTATATATATATATATATATATATATATATATATATATATATATATATATTGATTATATTGATATATATATATATATTGATTATAGTGGTATATATATATATATATATATATACATATGTGTGTGTGTGTGTGTATATATATATGTGTGTGTGTGTATATATATATATATATATATATATATATATATATATATATATATATATATATATATATATGGATAGCGGCTTGGATTGAGGAATCGCAGAGCCGAGTTCGAATTCCAGTCGAAACCATTACATTCACTTTCGTGCTAATACCCTTGGGAAAAGTATGAAGCCTCTTTTTTCTTCCTCCAGCTATGGTTAAAATAGCAGGGCAGACTGGGTTCTATAGCCTTGGATGTCAACTGGTCTAGGAGAAGGACAACTCTGAATTCAAAACCTGCGGTAGATCGTTTGGGAACATGGTGGCACTTAGTGCACCAGATCTCTTTATTCGTCCCTTCAAAAAGTGTGGATGGTCCTGCACGAAGCCTTCACCACTATAATCAAATCTCATGTGACGGTGTCGGGCTGTCGGTTTCCTGAAACTAATCTGCTTGACCCCCACGCATTGAAATCGACGGGAGAGTCGACTATATATATATATATATATATATATATATATATATATATATATATATATATACTCCTGTCGTAAGTTTAAACTACTGGCCTTTTTTTTCAAATATTTTGGTCATTTTGTTTCTGTTTTCATTCATGACAAAATTGGGAATTTGCCAGCATATTTCTGTGAAATCGTCTCTTTCAAAAATTATAGTCCGTAACTGTATTTTAGATACATTGAAAAAAAAAAAAAAAAAAAAGAATGCGTCAATTTAAGCTGACTCTAAATCTCTCTTTACCCCCAAATTCCTAGAAGGTCTTGTGAGCTGTCAGTCCAGAAGCAGTTCAACATCCCCTGTTAGTGTAAGTAACGAGATTGTATCAATTGCCAGTTCTGCTAGGCCTGTCACTTAGCTTACAGCATCTGATATTCCCTAGAGGTAACCCATCTATAATTCTCAAAATGTGTATGTATGTACGCATGTGTGTGTGTGATCGGATTAGGCGTTGCCATAGTTTTCGTCCGATGTCGATGAATTCTTTTTCGTTTAATAGATAATTCTTCAGTGCCAGTTTTGAGTCTAAATTACACATTCTTCTTCTCTTGGCCAAGCAACCAATATCTCTCAAGTGAGGTTACGTTTTCCGTTGCATAAAGCCTACTACTACTAGTGTTTTAAATCAGTGCTTTCATTGCCGTTCATAGCCGTTACCAATTTAAATTTTGTTATTGTCCTACCAGTTTTTGCATTGCATCCTCCGTTGTTACAAGTAAGCCTGCTTTTTTTTCTTGCTCAACATTTATTTTTTCCAACCTTTTCTAAAGTTATTCCAGCTTAATGGTCCCTGTAGCTTTACAGCATTCTCTTCTGGTATTTGCCCACACATTCCATTTGACAATTCATACTTGTCTAAGACATGCCACCAAAGAAAAAAAAACTTGCCTAGGTTCCAAAACTAACGAATAAGAAATAACGAATCGTCTTTGAAACGTTTGCCTGCCTCAAAATGCCTATCAGAATTCTTCAATCAGAGCCACTCAGTCCAAAGATCAACATAGCCATCGGCTTTCCAGAAAAGCATACCTAAACATACTGACAATTGCCTAACGCGAAAGGAAAAACTAAATTATTTAATTAAAATGACCAATGCTTATAACATCTTAACAATATACAGAAATCAATCGTCAGAGCACCGAAAGCCCGTGTTAAAATACATTTTGAAAATAGATTTACATAATTTTCATAAATATATTCTTGAATATATAAACGAAGTGTATGTTCAAAGCAGGATGGCAGTGTTGATGACCTATTATCTACTTCTGTCTGTATTTCTGAGATGAGATATTGTAAATATTTACATAGTTCGTAGTGTTGTTCTCATCTTTATTGTCATATTTAAGACGTTTCAGCCGTTGTACGTGTTGAAGGGTTCTCCCCTTTCTACACAAATGGACGAACCCAGGGTATACATATACTATAGCTAGTGAATACCCGGGAGTAGAACGAAGAACGAACGTAGCGAGCAAGAGTCACAGTGAACGAGCACGTAGATTCAGTCATACAGCGATACGTCCATACCAAATACTGTATATATATATTTTTTTTTTTTGCTACTAACCCGTTTCCTGGAACTACTAACCTGCATTACCAGTTTGTATTATTACCTTGATACATTATTTTCCTATATTCATTCTTGGCGTTTGTTATTTATTGGTACCGGATTTCATCCAGGAATCCACAACAGTACGTAACATGTATGGTGAGAACTTTCGCATTCTGACCATAAGACACGGGTTCTAATCTCACCATGTTCAATTTATCAGGAAGGACATTTCCAGATGTTATCGGAGTGGAGGGGTCGATCCCAACGTGCGGCACCTCTGGAAAACCATTCCACGGGTTGACCCAAGCCTTGTGATTGAAACTGGGTAGACGATAGATGTGCTAGCAGAAAGGTTTCGATCCTTGCGTACAGCACCTTTGGAAAGTGACTGAAATCCATACCACGATTTGATCCAAACCTTGTAAGTGAAATTGGGTTCACGCTAGCTGTTCGAGCTTGAAGTCAAAGTCATCGTAGCTTGAGCGTGCTGGGCTTGTTCAAATTGTTGACCACGCTAGATAACATGCTCTTTTCCAGAAACTTTAACTAAAGCCAGCTAGCTCAGAATAGTTGCATGTATCATAAACAAAAATGCGTCTGAGCAAGCATCTGGTATAGGGATTAGACGAGTATCATCGAATACGAGTGGCCAGATATACATATACATACTATGCGTTCCATGTGCCATTCCTTTTTTTTTTGCATAAATCAGTTTCAGTTAATTTTGAGATATTCCAAAATATATACTTGAAAGTGTCCGAGCATACAACGGCCGAAAAATCGGGAATATGGCAATAAAAATGAGGCCAAAAGTCCGAAACATGTAAATAGTGTAAATAGTTATATCTGCTGTCGATGACCTTTTTTAAACAACAGGTGAGAAGTCTTTGAACAGTCAGATGTCATGTTATGTAGACAGAGTCAATACAGATATTAATAAGAAATGTTTAAATTAATGTATGCAAGATTTCACAGCTCTAACACCATGTTTTCATAATCAGTCTATGAAGTTTTCAGCCCACCTTCGTATTTATAACATTACATTTATAAAATTTCAATGCAGTTGTATTCGTGACAAAACCGCGGATCTTGTTGTCTTCATCCACTTCACTTACCGCCTAGTAAAATTTTCAAGCACTTTAGATAAATACTTATCAGTGAAACAAAAGCCCTAATAAGAAGTGACAAGTGTATTTTTTATAATTTAATCGACTAAACTAACGTGTCTGTTTAAAAGCTACTTTGTGTTTATCTTCAAAGCCGTTTCTCGACCAAAGAAACCCAACCCAACGTTCAGCTACAATATCCACAAGTGAACTGAAAGAAAAAAAAATGAATTAAGATAAAATAATAACACCGATAAATATATAAAAACTTAAGCGCGTCGTTTGTTTTCGTTGCCTATGGTAACCAGACAATCACCAACTAATATTAAATAGTTTTCTTGCCAAAGGAAATATTAAATGGTAAGAAAAAAATGTTGCGACAAAAAACTTGGTAAGAGAATCGAAGAGACAGAAATAGAGATTAAAGATAGAGAAAAATGAACATTGAAAAAAAATTATATATATATATATATATATATATATATATATATATATATATGTGTGTGAAGGTGTGGGGGGTTAGGCATTTGTTCGTGTCCTCAATGCTCAGTGGGTCACCTCTAATTGCGACGTTACTGGTAAGCATAAACATGGTAATATCTCTATTAATACACACCTATATAAACAATTTGACACACATACAGAAAAACACAGACAGACGTATATATAATCGAAAGAATATTTACACATTAGTAAAAGCAATATGATTAAATTTAATAAGATAAAAATGAATGTTATTTTAACAATATATGCCCGGTATAATCATCGCATTCTATTTAAGAGTACTCAGATTCTGCAGCCTTCAATATTTACATAATAATAAAATATTCGAAAATAGAAAAACGGCCGGACTAACTAACTCCATCGCATATTCAATTGAAAAGAATCTATTTAAACTCAACATGAATAAAAAAAAAAAAAGCTGTAATCTGAAGTAGAAATTTGATCGAACGCCTGTAGTAATTGCCATAAAATATACATAGGAGAAACCTCAAGGAATCAAAATAAAGATTTTATGTGCAGAAAAGAGATATTTTACAAAACAATACATAAATGCGTTTATTATGCACAGTAATGTAAGATTACATGAAAAATTGTATAAAAAACTAAATGAAGCCAACTTGACTGTCATATTCAATGAAACCTGTATGATATATATATATATATATATATATATATATATATATATATATATATATATATATATATTATAATTCAATTCAAAACAGGCAACCATAAGGTTATCTGTACTCTATTTAAATTTAATTAATAATTGCTCTGATTTAATATTGTGCTCTCTGACTTACATCCTATTTGGTATTATCCATACGGATTACCAAACATTTCCTTCCTTATATATATATATATATATATATATATATATATATATATATATATATATATATATATATATATATAAGGACCATACATTTTATATATATATATATATATATATATATATATATATATATATAATGCCTGGTCCTTATCACCCTTCCTCAGTATTGTAATACAAATAAATGTAAAATCATTCTAATCTCTCCCTTCCCTCTCTAATTTCGACCATCGCTGTCGCACTCTCCCTCCCCACACTCTATATCATCTTACAAAAACTTAAAACTACTCCTCAAAACTGTATAAAAAGTATATGGAAATTTAAATTCATTTTTTCAGCCTTGGAAGTGTAGTCCGATGAACGAGGGAAAAAGAAATTCCCTTGGGAAATAAATTAACCAATGGGATCTTAAAGTTTTCATCGTATATATATATATATATATATATATATATATATATATATATATATATATTATGAAATGGACAAGTCCGACAATTATTTTAAGGCATTTTTATGATTAACATTCTTTTCATAGATTCAGGCCGGTAAATGTTGTTTAATACTGTTTATTATAAACAGATCATTTACTTAAATATTTGTATCTATTATAAGAATATAAAACATAAAATGTTTTTTTATATATATATATATATATATATATATATATATATATATATATATATATATATATATATATATATATAATGTTATGAATGTGGTCACATCTATCTGAGTAAGACAGACCCGAAATATCGTCAAAGCAGCTAAAAATTAAATGTTCTCCAACACACGTAGTAAATACTGGAAGAGGCATACAACGTTGCCACTTACAAGCAATAGAATGTATGACTCTTGTAGAACGAAATAGCGGCAAGCGTGACAATAAATCAAGCGATGCCATTGCTCGAAATCGTGTCGTAGCCATCATGTATTGTTCGAGCAACTCCATATTGCGAAGAATTTGAACAGATTTCGCGACACTAATATAGCGTGAATTTTAGCCGTTACTATAAATGGAACTATTCTTTTAGAAATAATTGGATTATTCTGAAAAACACAGTAGAAAGAAAATATTGAGTTAAATGTTTTCAATTGCCTCAATAACTGGTCTCTAATTCGTTTTGTTTCGTTTAGTTTGTTTTCCGGCATATCAACCTCAATGGCTTATTTAATTCCGATCAGATTTTTATTGCTGCTAATATTTTTGTTAAAAAATGTTTTGCTGTTAATATTGTTTTTTCCTTCAAACAAATCATTGCTGTTAATAATTTTTTTTGTATTGCTGATATTAAAACCTATTTTTACGCTTTCATAGTGTTTTGACCTCAGTTTGGGGTTTACTATTTGCCCATAGCAGGGACCCTAGCAGTTGCTACCACCCCGGGTTTGGGTAGATCTGGGAAACCAGAAACTAAGAGGTGGTTCCACGTTCCTCAAAACCTCCTGATCAGAGGCCTTCCTGTCGGATGTAGTTTGTTGCCTTACCCAGGACCGCTCTATTTCGTCTAGCGAGCTAGTTCAAGTAATGATTAACATTGTGTCGTGACTTTGATACTTATTAGCTGCCATACTATGCTAAGTGCAAAACGTCGTCCACAACGAAGGCGTAAAAGAGCTGCTGAAGTAACGGCTAACCAATAGATAGAATAGAAGAATACACGTACGTGAAAGAACGGGGAAACAGCCCAGGAAAGTAAAGAGGAAGTTCAACAGTAATAGAGAACAAAAAATAATGGTAGTCAAATGAGAGAGGAGAGAATCACAGAATAGGTGACCAGCCAGAGAAGAGCGAGAGAAAAAAAAAATGAGAGTGTGGTGGTGGAGTCAATGTCAGGGGGGAAGATTCGAAGAAAGAAAAACGAAGATTTAAAACGGAAACATTTTTTATTCTCTGTAATTCATAATACGATAATTGATTCGCTCGACCTACAGTTTTAGGGAATCGAATCGTCAGATTATTTTTTCAAAGAAAGAATAAGCTGAAAGAATTTAAGGTTCTTTAAATTCCGTTGAAGTGATTTCAAGACATCAATGAATGTCCGGCGAGAAAGAATAAGCCTGCTCGTTTCCTTGACATATTCACTATTAAAAAAGCCGTACATAAATTAGCGGAATTTTAATATTAAATTTTAATTCTTAAATTATTAATCAATATTATTATTATTCGCTACGATGCAAGTTTTACGTAGTAGTACAGTAACGCTTACAGGCGATAAATTGGTCAACCGCATCTAATTGTGACCTCGTCTGCGACGCTAACTTAGCAGTTAAAGGAGATGAAATCAGTAGCGTGTTATGGCCGTTTACATCTTGAAATAACATCATATTTTTAAAAAGTGTATTAAGCGCCTTGACAATTTGCTCAATCAACCAGTCTTTCTTATGACTTTTAATTTAGCAGGTACAATTGTTTGTCACTAAATATACAAGTTCTTTTAAAAACAACGAAGTTAACATCTACTGGCGTTTATCAACTACAGGAATGTTACCTCTCGGCAGGAATCCATCATGTATTACATTTCTTCGAGGAAACCTTTTACCTAGACATGCCGATAAGTATTCAGCCACTGTTCAAAGTCGGGAAATAATTTCACTGTTGACGATACGTAAGTTGACAATGCACTGAAAACTCATGGGAGGATAATTATTTACACATCAATATGGAGATAGTGATTTAGATTAGATTCCTTCGGTACAAAGAGCAATAAAAAAAATAATAATAATATACTGTGTTTTGAACAATTGAAAGAGAGTTCACCTATGAAAATCCGTATTTGAGGTTCTGAATATGAATTCAAAGTTAAGTGACACATTTTATGTTTGTATTTATCCTATCTATTTTTTTATGTATATATGAGGGTAAATTTAAAAAAAAATGTCTGCACTTTCGTGATAAAATATCTTTAGGTTTCTTACACTGCCATCTGCGCATGCGTGATTATAGTTGGTACTATTATGGTCAGGTGATCGAAGTTTGAGCTTGACCTCGCTAGATTTTTTTTTTTTTTTGCTGCTCTTACAGTGTAAACGTGGCCGAAGCCCTAGTAGTGTACACCATTGAGGAACAAAGAGCCGTGATCCGAATCAGCAGAGAACATGCAACACATTGATCATAACTGATCGAATCGCCATTACCATCTCTAGAGCTTGTGGAGGTGGACAGGGGTGTTGTTCCTTCTTTTATGCGGTAGTACACTAGCGGTAGCCATCAAACACACACACACACACACACTCACACACAAACACTATTGGCTACCGACTTACTGATTGAAGACTAACACTAAACAATCCCCGTCAAATGCAATTTCCCCCTCTGATAGTAACCCAAAAGTTTGAATTCTTATCGATAATATTGGCTAGTGGATGTAAATTTTCCTGTTTGCTTTCCGACAGAAAACAGAAAAGAAAATAGATTCATTCATTGATTGGTTTTCTGTGTCTTATTAATCCTTTGCGTGCTTTTTGACATCAGAAAAAAAAGAATATATGAGGGAGATAATAATGATTTAGTGATGCAAATCCTACTAATTAACCCGTAGCTGGGAGGAGAAGAGGTGGATTCATATATTTCCCAAGGGTATTTATCCTCAAATGAATCTAACAAACCCAGCTTGAATAGGAACATGGATCACAGATTAAAAATTCCGAACTCTTATCCATTACACCCTCAGGACATCCAATTATACATACCTGGTATTCCCAAGCGGTACCCATCTAGTTACTGCCCAGATTTGATGTTGCTTAACTTCGGTGATCGCACGAGAACCGGTATTTCAAAGTCATATGGCCCTAAGAAACATTAAAACAGGCGAAGATCTCTGAGGAGTTCATTAGACAACTATTAAAGCAGGAGTGATTTTGATCACGCTGGCTTTGGTCGGGCAGACGAAAGCTAAATATTTCTGATCAAATCAAGTGAGGGAGGGTTTCATGCTAAGATCGCCATACTACGAAATATCCACTTTTTGGCAAAATGCAGGACTCCACCGTTCATATTTTTATTAACTAATAAAAATGAACACACTACCTGCCACTACTTGTCTGAATGACTGGCTTTCTCTGTATCCTTGGGAACAGTGAATTATGAATTTTTGTGTGCGTTTAAATCTCAGTAAATTTAAAAAAAAAAAAGTTACTCCAATATTCGCTTGAAGATGAAATGGAACTAGTGTTTTTAATTTAATTACAAAATTAAATTTGAGCTTCCATTTTTGAAACATGGTTATTACTGTGTAGCGAAAAACATATTTTAAAACAGTTAATTTTTAATGTTCTGTAAATTTACATTGAGCACTATATTGTAAAAATAAAAAAAAATATCAATAAGAACACCGGATTATAGATATTTCTGTTCTTTTTTTTATATATATATATATATATATATATATATATATATATTAACTGATTTAGAATATGTTTTTTCGCTACACTGTAATAACCATGTTTATATATCTTAGTGTTCTTTCTTTCTTTATATATATATATATATATATATATATATATATATATATACACACACACACATATATATATATATATATATATATATATATATATATATATATATATATATATATGTATATATATATATATATATATGATCATGTTCGAATATTTTTTATCCATTTCTCATAATCTAATGCTCGTATGATGCTAAGCGTTTTTTGTGCGTATTAAACACACACACACGCACACACACACACACGCACACACACAAATAGTACAAAACTCAGTTTTCAAAATGAATGTTTTAATGCAACAAATTTAACAGGCAAATTATGAAAAATACAAAATAACA
>CAHIKZ030003722.1:2625000-2627500 GCA_903632075.3 Acanthosepion pharaonis
ATAACGAATTTTGTAACGGACCATGCCTTAAAAGCATACGTAAACCGAGAGATAGCTTATTTCTAAAATTTCGCTTGAAGATGAAACGGGACTAAACCCCTCAATTCAACTTAATTTTAATAATTATTTGGATGGTTTCAACTCTCGTTTTTGAAACATGAGAACTCTTATGTAGCGAAGGAATCATATTTTTAAATATATATATATATATATATATATATATATATATATATATATATATATATATATATATATATATGCATGGGTATGTGTGTACACGCCTATATGTATGTATGTACGTGTAAATATAAATGTTGTTGTGTATGTATGTATGTATACGCATGTGTTTTTGAACATAAAATATAAGTCCTTGCTAGATTAGATAATCGTTATATTTGTTTTTTATATATGTTTACATTTGATTTGTAACCTTCAGTCGATATTAATTTTGTCAAATTTTCTTGATTAAACAGCGGCCTTTTTATAAATGCCCTTCGGTTTTAGTTCTCTCTCCCCCACCCCATTTTCTTTTCTTTTCCTCTCCCTCTCTCATCTTCTCATCTTTAAGATTATATCGTCTATTGTTTGTGTATGTCACCACAAAATGTATCTTTTCCGGTACATCTTTAATATATTTGACATCCTAGAATATCCATATTTCTCTCACTTAAACCGTCTTTAACTCCCCTCTTTAAAACTTCTCTCTGTTAAATTTTAATCCCCTCTTCACCTTTAGACCTTCCTGTTCTTCTCTTGTTCTTCTCTCGTCTGTTACCCCTCTCTATAGCTTTCATTTACTCTAACATTCGTCCCACACTCTCATACATACACTCTCACTAAATTTTATTTTTTATTTCCGGAGTTATTTTTCTGTTTTTGAATTTGTAGGTCTGATGAATTGGATCGTATTTACGATTCCAATGGAATAAAGTATGACCATGGAGTATTAGTGTTTAAGTTTTTTATTATATATATATATATATATATATATATATATATATATATATATATATATATATATATATATGAATTATTCACACAAAAACTAATGCAAAGGTTATTGATTTAAATGGCGAGACAGCCATCATCGCAAACAATTCAAATAATATACAAAAACCTCCGTATCCGTTATGAATGAAATGATCCTTGTTTATATAAATTTCTGCCGTATTAGTTCTTATTTTTTACTACAAGCTTTCGTCTGTTCCTACAGACATCTTCAGGTATAGGAACATATATATATATATATATATATATATATATATATATATATATATATATATATATATATATTAACAAACATTAACAGAAAGTTTAAAAACATTAACAGAAAGTTTATAACAAAGAAAGGAAGATACTAGCAAAAAGTTAAATGGCAAGAAGATGAAAGGAAGAAAGGAAACACAAACGGAAATTCAGAAAAGTGATTAAAATTGCCAACATACATTAAGATAGACGAAGATTTCTGTGGGATTCATCGCCTAATATCAATTAATATTATTTCATCACTGTAGTAAGAAACAGGTTTACACTCTTCTGTCTTCAGCAACGTTTGCATTATTTAGTAAAGGTGTTTTCCTCTATTTGAAAATCGGGCGTTCATATTTATCCAGTATTCATTGTACCATAAAATAAAAACTGTTAGGATTTGTTTAATAGATGTTTACAGGTTCATGGTTAGATTCATTGAAAATATGTTACATATATTTACAATTCAATATGGCCAACATTATCACCCTTTATCTTTTCTCAAATGAAGTGCATAACTTTCTCACCTCATCTTCACTCAATTTGTACCATGACGTCATATTAGCTTATTTCAGGCCTGACGCACAACACCGTTCTCCATTATGAGCTATATTACAAAACCCATAAGATTAATATCATATTAATATATATTAATATTTTTATATATAATAATTTATTATTAAACTTTTATGGCATGGAGTGTGTTTTGTAGGTCCCCCTTGAGAGAATGCGGTATTATTGTATATGGAGAATTGATTGGGGACGGACGATTTTCTATGGTGAATCTGAAAATTGTAATGAATGAATGGGTCGTGAATCGGATTAGCTAGGTATAAGATAGTGTCGACTAGCCTCAACCCCTCTCTTTTTCCGGCCTTGTGCCCTAATTGCATTTTAAGATACAATAAATACCAATAGCATGGCGTGATGGCATCCAAAACTCCGCAGAAATGACTAATGCACCAGTCCTGTGACAAATCTGTCGTGTATGCAGGAGATCCTTCCGGAGCAAAGAGATAACGACTTCGACATGTGACTGACAATCAGAGCAACGCATCTTTCTCTAAGGTTGTTGGTAAATTATGCTAGTCAATTTCACTGTTTTTTCAAGGAACACCAAATGAGATTTTGAAAGATCAGAAGCAACAGATGTCCAAACCCTAACGTAATTTCGTATCTGTTGCTTTAAATATATTCTGGCACATTCGGGAATATTTCCTGGTAAAGTTGCGTACGCCCTATCGTTTCGGTT
>CAHIKZ030003722.1:2635000-2640000 GCA_903632075.3 Acanthosepion pharaonis
ACATCAAGTCCCACAACAGAGCAGATTTAGCTAGCTGCTCTATGCCTTTTTTAAAGTCAATATCGCCGCTGAGATTTCCGATCGTAGACGAGATTAAGGAGACGGTTTCAATGTATTTAATGGCGACCGCAAAAGAAGACTTCGCATTCTTTTAAGAAAAGTAGAAAGAATTCTCTAACATAAGTATTCATTCAGCTTGTAGAATTTGATAGCTCTCTACAACTTCCGGTCAATTGTAGCGCTTAGAAATGATTTATACTGTTATTCAAAGTAATATTCTGACGACCATCTACAAAAGTGTTGTGTATGATACACCTAATTTACATAAGTGGAGTACCGACCATATAAATATGGGTTGGTACCGGAAGACGACGGAAGATTAAGAGATCGAATCCAGAGACTCTGCCCGACTGCGACTTAGTCAACCCATTCTGCAGGAACAGTCTTCCCAAGAATATACCAAAACTACCTGTAAATATTGTATACCTTTTTTCATTGTTTCAATACATTTTGTTACGTACATTTTGTGTTGTATTATTATTATTCCATGCTTATTCAAGCTTCAACAAAAAGCAATCTAGGTAGGTTATTTTTTGTGTCCCTCTGTCTATACTGACCACAGTATGTCCTGAGGCTGTCAAAAAATGCTGAAACTCAAAAGAATGTTTCATTGATTAAGTTGGGTATTATAATGATTGGTGTCAGACTTCGTTATTGATCTCTGATAATCAACAAGTTCATATCTTTTTGGAACATAATTATTTCTTGACTAAAACAAAATAAAATCGTAATGAGTCGTAAACTAAACCTTATGACATTCGTCAAGAAATGCATTTATTCGGCGGCACTTGTCTTCTTCCCAAGTAACATATGGCAATTTGAATGGATTTACGAGGAACAAGAACTAATCACTTAACCAAACTCTTGAGAGAGATGGATTAATTCAGAATCCATTAATCCATGTAGTCATCCTTCTTTGGTACCAATACACGTTAGCGTTCAAAATCTTCTTAACAGTCTCTCTCTCTTTGTGATCATCTGTAACCATTGAAATCTATTGTGCCTTTACTTTAAAGACATATTATTTGTATTCGATTTGTGATATTATTTGTACAGCTTCTCGTGGCTGGGTTTGAGGCGATTTCATTGATTCGACCCACTAACACGTTTGCTACAGTTTATTGTAGAACACTTAAACTATTTACATTATTCGGACTATTGTCCTCATCTTTGTCGCCATATTTTTTACAACGTTTGAGGATACATGGCAGAGTGGATAAAAGCATTGGTTATATCCAGTGACAGGACCCAAACAGTTGTGAGTTCAATACCTGGTTAAGGCGGTGGAGAACTTGGAGAGGGGGAATTAACAGGAGATAACGGATAACAGACATCAATTAAAAAAATGGCACGTGGAACTAGAACAGTCTACCCCAGTGAACGAAATAAAGGGTTCAGTTCGACATTCCAACCACCTGAAGAAGGCTGGAGCGTACAACGGCCGAAACGCTGTAATAAATATGGCGACAAAGATGAGGACAATAGTTCGAATAATCTAAATAGGGTACATAATACCTCATCTCAGAAATATAGACACGATATTTAAGCCAGGAAATATTTTTATGTGGTGAGATTTTTTTTTCAAAATAATGGTTTAGTCTTACTAATTAACCCATAGCTAGTGCGGAGAAAAGGTGGATCCATTACTTTCCCAAAGATATTTGCTCGTAAGTGAATGTAACAAACAGGGGGACTTGGAACTCGGCTCTCCAATCAACAATTCCGAGCCATTATCCATCACACCACCCAAGTTTACAGCACCTTATATTTTTAAAGGTCATTCGCCTAGGTACTGATCAGGATTGATGTTACTTAACTTCGGTGATCGTCCGGGTAGCGATGTTTCAACGTGATGTGAACTAAAACTGGTTGGGTTTATTTTTTTAGTTTATTTTCCTTATGTTCACCCGATAAAAGTACCGATAACTACTGAAGGTTTTAGAGGTTCACTGTGTGCTGATGTATGAGCGTACGAAAAAGCAAGAAGTGATGTATTTCAGGTTATGTAGCAACTGTAACGGTTTTACACTAGACGAAGAATTCAAAATTTTAGCGATCGGGAAAATATACTGCCAGTAGTCTCTTCAACAAAACAGCAATTCTTGGGAAGAAGCTGTCTGAGTAGAACTTACATTTTACTAATGGAATACAAAGAGAATGGGGATGATTCATCCTTGGGTACGTGGCATGGAGAATCCCAGATTCAAAGGTCAGGGCCGGTGGAATGAGTCGTCAGAGTACGTCTTTCAAAAGAATAGGTTGCTAAGCACGCCTGAAGAACTCAGTTTGATCCTCATATATAATCTATAGACTAAAGAATGAGAAACCAGACATGGTTCCAAATATTATTCTTATGCGAAAGAAACTGGTATGAACATGGAACTGTTATTAATTCTATTATGCTATTTCTGGTTTAATTTTTTGTGTAACACCTTCGTAATCTGACGATGAAAAACCTTAATTTACGTAACAAAGATCTATTTTCCAACATGATATCCTTCTTTGTTAAAGAACTAAATTCTTTGTTTGATATTAATAATACAGATCGAATATTATACAGTGATTTCATACTTATTTTATTTTCAGCGCAATTAGTCTAATGAGCTTTCCTCATTTGTAGCCTGATTTTATGTACTTAAGTGTTCTACTAAATTAGTGGCAAGGACTTAACTTGAAATTGTTAGATGTAACCGTAAGTTCTATGCTAACATCTTCTTCTCTAGCACTTCTGTTGCGGCCTTGTTGGGGCTAGAAATAAAGACACAACAGAGGAATTGAGTTAAACAAATATATTAACAGAAACAGTAATAGATGTATATACAAACAAGAGTGTTACAGCAAGAATGATCGGTCCAACTGTTAGAACTGATTGCGGGAAACTTCATTCCCTAAAGGCAGTACCTGCTCCTATTTATAGCTAGGAGAGTCCATGCGTGCGTGGGTAAATTACAATAACAACTTCGCGCTTATAGAACTCGCTTCTAGATACTTGCTTTCCAGTCAATTTTAATGTTCAAAAATTTAAACGTAGTGTTAATCGTCATTATTCATCATCCTTTTAATATTTTGTTCTTATATTACGCTCTCCTTAATAGTTGCTTTATTTTCCTAACCTTCTCTCACACTCAGTAAGGGATTGCTTCTTGGCGCTTTCCTTCTTGGCTTGCTTTGGGCTATGTTTTGCATATCTCTGCGTAGTAGTAGTCGTAGTACAGTCCTCTCTGTCTTGCATAGCAACCGGGTTTGCCAGTCATAGCCGCCTATGTTCGCCAGTTGTTCTCTATTTATACTTGTCTATCTAAGTCGCATACGGTACTACCCTTGGATTAAAAAGAAAATAAAGTGAACATTTAAGATAAAATTCAGTGACATTTTTATATTACAGACTTATTGTTCCTCTTTCTTTTCTATAGGAAGGTGCATCTAAATATCTGTATCCTAATGATGTACACAGTATTAATCTTGCACAGAAAATAGCTACATTTCAATATAATCCCCTTCCTTATAAAGTAAGAGGGTTATATTTAAAAAAAATAAATTAATTTTCTTTTTAAACATTTAATATCACTCACACAGATCTTATTAAAAATTAGGGAAAGTTTTCAAATTAAAAACGGGCCATGAACTTATTGGTTCCTTATGGAAACATCTCTACTAGCGAGTGTGGTGTTGATGGTGTGTGTTTATTTTTTATTTATTTTTTTTTGTAGGAGCAAGTGTTTTGTTGATGGGTGTCTTTTGTAGAAGTGAAGAATTCTGATAAGGGGTTCAGTTAAAAATTTAAAAAAAAGATCAATAGTAAAATACTTTGTTTTTTTATATATTATTTTCACGAGGAGTATTCTCCTTGTCCTTGATATCATAACGTTTCAGTCATTGTGCCTTCTGTTTTTTATCAGGATCTTGTCCATTCGAGTAAACGTCAACGAATTTTGAACTGATGGATGTATTTTATCTACTGACATAGATAAAGGGTTCAGTTCGAAACTATTTACTGATGAAGGCCGGGGAGCATAAAAGCCGTAAACTTTTGATAGCAACAACCATCATAAGAACATCCCTCATGTCAATCATGGTAACTTCTCAATCCCAGAAACTCAGACTTTGATTTCTGTTGTGATATTTTTCTGCACCCTCTGCGCCATCTCAAACTAATTATGGTTGACATTCCAAACAGAGACAGACAGATAGATAGATAGATAGATAGATAGATAGATAGAGAGAGGGAGAGAGAGAAAGAGAGAGAGAGAGAGAGAGAGAGCACTACTGTCATGGCAGCTATGAATCTTCGAACATTTAATCAGATTCAGGCTATAGATTTCAGGAAACATCCAAAAGGTAAAATTGCCAATCGAAATAATTTGAAGAGAAAAGGGGTGGGGAAGTACAGATGCAACGGTATCTTGCGTTAAATCTTTGACATTTCTTGAAGAAAGCCTCAGGTAGAAGATCGTTTAATGTCGTAAAATGGAAAAGAATGGTAACTGCGGAGAAAGTTGCTCTTATAATCCAGATAGGTATTTCGATAAATAAAGTTATTGAGTTGAATTGGAAAGAATACAGTTCAGTAGCAAATGTTTGTATAATTTTTTTTATTTTCACGAATTAATATTTGGATCCGACAATCTTAGGTGGTCAGCACCTGTTCTTGCATGGATATTAACATTCTTACGGGTCAGGGTACTTCTCTGCCGAATTTGCAGCAAAAGAGAAAACGTTTTTTAAAATATATTTATCAAAATAATTTGCTACGAAATCAGTAGTAAGCGATGTTCCACTCACTGAGTCAATTTATTTACAAAAGAAAACGTGGCTTGAAAGAAACAAAATATGGTTCTACAGAAGGATGCTGAGAATACCATAGACCGAACATGTGAGCAACATTCAATATTTACAGAAAATAAAAATGCAAATACTTTTTGCACATAATATCAAGATGA
>CAHIKZ030003722.1:2645000-2655000 GCA_903632075.3 Acanthosepion pharaonis
GTCCACATCCTTGGAAAGTTTTATTAATGTGACAGTTTATGAACCTATACAACTTGAATTTACATGCACAACCGTATTTATTAAGAGAATCCTATATAGTATTAATTTCTTCATATTTTAAAGGTTCATCTGTGCATAATTCTAGTTTTACAGACTCAGACTTTTAATGTGTTTTAACTCTACTTACATTTTATATGTCCATTCACATACAAATGTTAATGAAAATTTACACGACGATACACAATACTTCGATGTCACACATTTTGATGAACTGGTGCTTAAAATGTTAGCTACACATCTAACCAGCTGTACCAAAAATCATGTTTTTTGACACGCTCTCTCTTGTGGTTGCTGTTTGATACTTGGAGGAAGCTCGGAAAACAAACAAACAGATACAAAATAATAATAATAATAATAATAATAATAATAATAATAATAATAATGGTGACGATGATAATGTTGATGATTGTGATGATTATGATGAAACTGAAAGAAACTGGTATGAACACCACCCAGACCCGGTTACGGAGATAGGACCTGTTACAATTCTATGGGATTACACAATACACACTGACAGAACAATCAAGGCCAATTATATTGTTATTAAAGACCACAAACAAAAACGGTGCCTCCTTATTTATATGGCAGTCCCTGCTGATTGCAATGTATCTTTGAAGATATTGAAAATGTTGTCAAAGTACAGGGACCATGAAATAGAAATCTCGAAAATGTGGCATATGGGAACATCAACAATCCCTGTTGTAGTTGGAGCCCTAAAAGTGGTTGGAAAAAGATTGCAGTAGACTAATTGAAGGATTCCTGGAAGTCCATGCCTCAAGGAGATACAAAAATTGTTCTGACAAGTACAGCCCACACCTTACGAAGGGCTTTATCTATGTAATTTTTTTTTTTTTTTTTTGTCAGTGGAAAGTGTCATGACGCCATTTCTAACCTTAGGTCCCCTAGGCGGGACCCGGAAAGAAATGTGTAAATGCCAGAAATCAAAGAAAATAAAAATAATAATAATAATGGTGACGATGATAATGTTGATGATTGTGATGATTATGATGATGACTAAAACAACAACATTTTGAATAAATGCAAATAAACATATATTTTGAATCCTGTTCACATCAGTTGGCTGTCACTGCGTCCCTACCACTTTCTTACCTAAAAAAAATGTTTTCCAAATTGTTCCATATTTGTTTAATCATATCTGTTTAATATTGGAAACCGTTGTTTTGCTGCGTTTTTCTAATATCAATTTATTGCACAAACGTGGCGAACTGAAACATATTTTGTAAGGATGCTTTTAAAAACTTTTCATTCCAATCAAGGCAATAAAGTCACTAAGAAGCAGGCGATTACTGAGTGTAAACTAATATAAGAAAAGAAAACATATTATTAAATTGCGAGAAATAAATAAAAGAACAGGATGTAAAAAGACAGAAGATAACTGTTGACATAGAATTTAAGTTTTTTAAGGTCAAATTTGACAAGAAACAGGAAAAGATTTGCACAAGTGAGAATTGTGAGAGAAAAAAAAAAATGTTAGCATAAAACATGGTCATATCTAGCCATTTCAACTGTAAAATGATGAGACCTAGCTGCCAATCTAGCACTGCACTTGAATTCAGAAAGTCTAAGTATCACAGAGGAAAGTTCATCAGAACAATTAAGTTTTTTTTATACAAAAAGGTACAGAAGAGCCACATCACGGCAGTGGAAAAGTAACAAATGTCGGTGTACCAGGTGAGGACCAATAACATTGCAGAAGTTTTGGATTTTATCAAGGATCTCTAAAAATATAGCAGGAACACTGGGATATATATGGTAGGCATAATCAATGCATGGAGTGACGAATATGTAAGATAGATTTGAGCGAAGAAAATTGTTTAATATCAAATCAAATTTTCTAGCAGTAGATCGAGCAACTGATTCAATATAATCATTCAAAACATGAGGACACATCGGCCAGTGAATAAAAGAGTTAGTTTGACCCAGTGACTTAATCCAAAGAGTTGTGAGTTCAATACCTGGCTACTGCAGAGGTGAACAAAAACTTGGGCAGTTGAGTTAATTGACATACTGGAAGAGGCGTAGCACTAGAACATTGAAATAGAACAATCTACCGAAATTCTAATTACTTGAAGAATGCCGTAGCGTACAACAGCCGAAAGGTCGTAAATATGGCAATAAAGATGAGGACAACAGTCCGAATAATGTTAATACTGTAAGTAATTACAATACATCATCTCAGAAATATAGACAGATATTGAATAGTAATAATAATAATAAAGAAAAAAAAAAAATCTACAAAAAATTAATTCATTCTTCACAGTAACGCTTTTCTCCATGGAGAATGAACAGCAACCCACGCCACATAGAAAGTGAGAATTTTGAGAAATGACTGAAAAAAAAAAAGAGTAGTGAGAAAGTGTGCATGTACATTCATGGTTGGATCGGAATAATAAGGAAAACCATTATGCAAATTAATCAAGAAATCCAGCGATTGCCTACCCAGAACGGCTGGGTGGAGGAAGCATAAAATGCGCGCTAAAATTAGCCTAACGAGTATAAATGCATATCGCCTGTTACATGTGATTGTTGATGGTAATTAGAGGAGCAAGCAAGCTCAGGACAACCGTCATTTTTACGCCACTGAAGGTTATTATTATCTGCATAATGGCATTTTTATTAACTATTAGCGCAGCGAAAACTCTAGAGTTGGCAATGCAAAGCGGGCAGTCGAACGGACGAATGCTTGGAACGGGAAAACGGGGAAGGAATCGAAGTTGGTGGACATGTTTATGGATGAGGCCAAGGGAAGCAATTCATTGTTCGATATTACATCAGACGCGCATAGAAAAAAAATACATTCCGCGTTTAGGATCAATAACGAATGTTTCCTGGGTTAGATCACGACTGAAGTAGTGTGGCTGTTTACAGGGTGATGCCAGAAAATGGTGTTTGAGGTCTAAAAGCAGATTTCCTTTTACTAAATATATACAAATTACAAGACCTAAGAGCCACTTAAAGGAGAGATATGCTTAATAAAGTTATTGCAGGAACATAAGAGGAAGTAAATAGATATTATAAGGATATATTATCTTTGTTTCTCACTTTGCATTCGTTAATAAAAAAAACCATCTCATATCTAGAAAGTGCATCCTAATGGGTTGAATCAAATACAATGTAAAACGAACAGGCTTAGAATTCACCCAACTTGTATCATTCAGGTGGTACAAATATGTAACTACTAAATTGTTTTGTTAATTATTTCACCAACAAGCAAGGGAATAAATCCAATACAACGGAAGTGTTTATTGATTGCGAGAGAATATGCGAAAAGGTTTTTATGCAGACTATCTATTCGTTGTTCATGTAATACATTTTCGAGGTTTCTGAACGCTTCGCCAGTGTATATCAAGGGATGCTTATATGCAGTATATCTTGTATATTCCTGACTGTCTTGTTCTTTCTTTCTTTCTTTCTTTCTTACTTTCTTTCTTTCTTTCTTTCTTTCTTTCTTTCTTTCCTCTTTTTCTTTTGTTCTTTTTTTCGTCTTCCGACATTTTCATTAAGCTTTCATTTTTCATTTTCACATGTTGTTCCCCATCAGAAATCCTCGTTTTTACTTCTTTCTTTCTTTTTCTTTCTTTCTTTCTTTCTTTCTTTCTTTCTTTCTTCTTCAGACGTCTTCATTATTCTTTCATTCTCCATTTTCACATGTTCATTGTCAACATTGTTCTCCATCAGAGATTCTCGTTCTTCCTTTCTTTCTTTCTTTCTTTCTTTCTTTCTTTCTTTCTTTCTTTTTCTTCCATTCTTTCTTAATTTCTTTCTTTCTTTCTTTCTGTCTTTCTTTCGTCTACAGGCGTCTTCAATATTCTTTCATTCTTGATTTACACATGTTCATTGTCATTGTTGTTCTCCATCAGAGATTCTCTTTTTTCTTTCTTTCTTTCTTTCTTTCTTTCTTTCTTTCTTTCTTTCTCCTACAGACGACTTCATTTTCACATGCTCATTGTTATTGTTGTTCTCCATCAGAGATCCTCGTTCTTTCTTTCTTTCTTTCTTTCTTTCTTTCTTTCTTTCTTTCTTTCTTTCATATAAAATTGCGTTTAATGAAACAGTTTGCGAAAGCATTTAATCACAATAATTTCTATATTTAAAAACGAAATTTCCAAGACATCGTAAGCTAAAATAAAAAAAAAGAAAAAAGGAATCTTCGTCGGGCCTCAAATTCGACAGATCACGAGAGACAATGAATTTGAAGCAATATTAAACGAAGTGGAATTGGAGGCCTGGAAATGTTTCAAAGGCGACTGTAATGGTTTTCTTGGAAATCACAAGGTGCCTATTTAAAAAGAAAATATCAGCTTAAAATATGATTGAAACATATAAAAATTTAGGATGAAATATGTCACTAAATGTGCATTATTTGTACTGACATCTGCCCTACTTTCAAAAAAACGCAGCAGTATTCAGAACACGGTGAAAGGTTCCACCAAAATATTTTCCAAATAGATAATCGTTATAAAGGCAAGTGGTGTTGTGCTATAGAGGTAGAAACATGTGCATATAGGTAGAATATGTTCTTTTAATAAATAAGCCTGTGTTTTCTGTATATATTAAATGAAATAATCCGTTTATATGAACATGTTTAATGCCTACACATATACTCATATGTCTAAATTTTATGATGTTTGGAAAAATTTAATTTGTAAGTTACAAAAAAGTCGAGTCATTTCGTGAAAAATGGAGTTCATTTATGTGACTTCATCAAAAAAGCACCCTAGAAAAAAGCATTCTTGTTTCTGTAGCAAAAACATTGTTGCACAATGTTAGTAGTCTATTCGTAATTGCTCCTGCTCATCTTCCTTATTGCCCTTCCTTTTATGCTGCACGCATCAGCTTTCTTCTTCTTCTTCTTCTTCTTCTTCTTCTTCTTCTTCTTCTTCTTCTTTCATATTGTCTACGCTTTTCTGGAGTTATCTTGGTTTGTTATTTAACGATTTTTAACTCTGCAAATCTCTTTTGTCCGACTTATTTTTCAACAATTCCTTATATTACTTTTCTCAGACAGTTATTTCATTTTCCCTTTATTTTCTCATTATACAAAACTGGTTTTTAGTTTTTATTTCTTTTACTTCCATATCCTGATCTGCTCCAGTTTTAGCGACTTTCTTTTTTTCGATTCTTCTCATTTTATTCATCCATCTCTTAAATGTTTTTCCTTTTTCCCTTCAACCTACATTTTATCGAAACTTGCTCCTATATTCCTCCACCTCTTCTTCCTCTCCTACTTTTAGTGATACATCTTTTTAGCGGTTCTTCTTCTTCCTCTTCTTCTTCTTCTTCTTAGCGGCTCTTTTTCTTCATATCAGTTCTTCCTCTTAGCATTTCTTCTTCTTCTTCTTCTTAGCGGCTCTTCTTCTTGATATCAGTTCTTTTTCTTAGCATTTCTTCTTCTTCTTCTTCTTCTTCATCTTCTTCTTCTTCTTCTTAGCGGCTCTTCTTCTTGATATCAGTTCTTCTTCTTAGCATTTCTTCTTCTTCTTAGCGGCTCTTTTTCTTCATGTCAGTTCTTCTTCTTAGCATTTCTTCTTCTTCTTCTTCTTCGCGGCTCTTCTTCTTTATATCAGTTCTTCTTCTTAGCATTTCTTCTTCTTCTTCTTCTTCTTAGCGGCTTTTCTTGTTCATGTCTGTTCTTCTTCATAGCCTTTCTTCTTCTTCGTCTTAGCGTCTCTTTTTCATATCAGTTCTTCTTCTTAGCATTTCTTCTTCTTCTTAGCGGCTCTTCTTCATGTCAGTTCTTCTTCTTAGTCTTTCTTCTTCTTCTTCTTCATCTTCTTCTACTACTACTACTACTTTTAGTGATCCATCTTTTTAGCGGTTCTTTTTCTTCTTCTTCTTCTTCTTAGCAGCTCTTTTCTTCATATCATTTCTTCCTTTTAGCCTTTCTCCTTCTTCTTCTTCCTAGTAGTTTATTTTTATTTCTACTTCTTATTTCTTCTTCTTCATAGCAGATATTCTTAGCAGTTCTTCTTTGCGGTTGTTTTTCTCCTTTTTCTTCTCAGCCGTTCTTCTTACCGGATCTTCTTCTTTTTCTTCTTGTTCTTGTCCTTCTTGTTCTTCTTCCTGTTCTTCTTCTTCTTAGCGGCTATTCTTCATATCATTTCTTCTTCTTGGCCTTTCTTCTTCTTCTTCTTCTTCACGGTTATTTTTCATTTCCACTTAGTCTTTCTTCTTCTTCATAGCGATTCGTCTTTGCGGTTGTACTTCTCCTTTTTCTTCTCAGCATTTCTTCTCCTCAATGGTTTTTCTCCTTAGTAGTTCTTCTTCTTCTTCTTCTTCTTCTTCTTCTTCTTCTTCTTCTTCCTCTTCTTCTTCTTCTTCTTCTTCTTCTTCTCCGTTCTACTAAGTGCAGTCTTTTTTTCCCCCATATTTCGACCCTTTACTATTCTTAGTCAAGTTCTTTCTCTTTACTATCGAAAGTTTTTCGCTCGTTGCTTTGAGCAAGTTTAATCAAATATCCATAGATCAAAGTATACATTTAATAAAACTTCTCTTTTTTTTCTCCTTCGGGTTTTCTTCTGCAATGTATACTATTATTTGAAGGCGAATGTCAGCTGAGACGTCGTGTCGATCGAAGTAAAATGTCCAAAACAAAGTCCGAACAGCTCTCTTATATCAAAAACTGTTGGACAGTTTTGTCTCCTCGAAATAAATGCGCAGTGATTTCTTTGACAAGAAAGCTTAGAGAAACCATGCCGTAATGAAAATCGTTTGATATAACAATTGAATTATGTAAGAGTTTTCAAGAAGACAAAAGGATCTATTTTGTAAAGTTCCGAAATATAGATCTATCTATCTATCTATCTATCTATCTATCTATCTATCTATCTATCTGTTAACATATCTATCTATCGATCAATCGAAATATTTGAAGTTACTAACAATATATAACAATTGAATTATGTAAGAGTTTTCAAGAAGACAAAAGGATCTATTTTGTAAAGTTCCGAAATATAGATCTATCTATCTATCTATCTATCTATCTATCTATCTATCTATCTATCTATCTATCTGTTAACATATCTATCTATCGATCAATCGAAATATTTGAAGTTACTAACAATATATAACAATTGAATTATGTAAGAGTTTTCAAGAAGACAAAAGGATCTATTTTGTAAAGTTCCGAAATATAGATCTATCTATCTATCTATCTATCTATCTATCTATCTGTTAACATATCTATCTATCGATCAATCGAAATATTTGAAGTTACTAACAATATATAACAATTGAATTATGTAAGAGTTTTCAAGAAGACAAAAGGATCTATTTTGTAAAGTTCCGAAATATAGATCTATCTATCTACCTATCTATCTATATATCTATCTATCTATCTGTTAACATATCTATCTATCGATCAATCGAAATATTTGAAGTTACTAACAATATATAACAATTGAATTATGTAAGAGTTTTCAAGAAGACAAAAGGATCTATTTTGTAAAGTTCCGAAATATAGATCTATCTATCTATCTATCTATCTATCTATCTATCTATCTATCTATCTATCTATCTATCTGTTAACATATCTATCTATCGATCAATCGAAATATTTGAAGTTACTAACAATATATAACAATTGAATTATGTAAGAGTTTTCAAGAAGACAAAAGGATCTATTTTGTAAAGTTCCGAAATATAGATCTATCTATCTATCTATCTATCTATCTATCTATCTATCTATCTATCTATCTGTTAACATATCTATCTATCGATCAATCGAAATATTTGAAGTTACTAACAATATATAACAATTGAATTATGTAAGAGTTTTCAAGAAGACAAAAAGGATCTATTTTGTAAAGTTCCGAAATATAGATCTATCTATCTATCTATCTATCTATCTATCTATCTATCTATCTATCTATCTGTTAACATATCTATCTATCGATCAATCGAAATATTTGAAGTTACTAACAATATATAACAATTGAATTATGTAAGAGTTTTCAAGAAGACAAAAGGATCTATTTTGTAAAGTTCCGAAATATAGATCTATCTATCTATCTATCTATCTATCTATCTATCTATCTATCTGTTAACATATCTATCTATCGATCAATCGAAATATTTGAAGTTACTAACAATATATAACAATTGAATTATGTAAGAGTTTTCAAGAAGACAAAGGATCTATTTTGTAAAGTTCGAAATATAGATCTATCTATCTATCTATCTATCTATCTATCTATCTATCTATCTATCTATCTATCTATCTATCTGTTAACATATCTATCTATCGATCAATCGAAATATTTGAAGTTACTAACAATATATAACAATTGAATTATGTAAGATTTTTCAAGAAGACAACAGGATCTATTTTGTAAAGTTCCGAAATATAGATCCATCTATCTATCTATCTATCTATCTATCTATCTATCTATCTATCTATCTATCTATCTATCTATCTATCTGTTAACATATCTATCTATCGATCAATCGAAATATTTGAAGTTACTAACAATATATAACAATTGAATTATGTAAGAGTTTTCAAGAAGATAAAAGGATCTATTTTGTAAAGTTCCGAAATATAGATCTATCTATCTATCTATCTATCTATCTATCTATCTATCTATCTATCTATCTATCTGTCTGTTAACATATCTATCTATCGATCAATCGAAATATTTGAAGTTACTAACAATATATAACAATTGAATTATGTAAGAGTTTTCAAGAAGACAAAAGGATCTATTTTGTAAAGTTCGAAATATAGATCTATCTATCTATCTATCTATCTATCTATCTATCTATCTATCTATCTATCTATCTATCTATCTGTTAACATATCTATCTATCGATCAATCGAAATATTTGAAGTTACTAACAATATATAACAATTGAATTATGTAAGAGTTTTCAAGAAGACAAAAGGATCTATTTTGTAAAGTTCCGAAATATAGATCTATCTATCTATCTATCTATCTATCTATCTATCTATCTATCTATCTGTTAACATATCTATCTATCGATCAATCGAAATATTTGAAGTTACTAACAATATATAACAATTGAATTATGTAAGAGTTTTCAAGAAGACAAAAGGATCTATTTTGTAAAGTTCCGAAATATAGATCTATCTATCTATCTATCTATCTATCTATCTATCTGTTAATCTATCTGTTATCTATCGATCAATCGAAATATTTGAAGTTACTAACAATATATAACAATTGAATTATGTAAGAGTTTTCAAGAAGACAAAAGGATCTATTTTGTAAAGTTCCGAAATATAGATCTATCTATCTATCTATCTATCTATCTATCTATCTATCTATCTATCTATCTGTTAAAATATCTATCTATCGATCAATCGAAATATTTGAAGTTACTAACAATATATAACAAATTGAATTATGTAAGAGTTTTCAAGAAGACAAAAGGATCTATTTTGTAAAGTTCCGAAATATAGATCTATCTATCTATCTATCTATCTATCTATCTATCTATCTATCTATCTATCTATCTATCTATCTGTTAACATATCTATCTATCGATCAATCGAAATATTTGAAGTTACTAACAATATATAACAATTGAATTATGTAAGAGTTTTCAAAGAAGACAAAAGGATCTATTTTGTAAAGTTCCGAAATATAGATCTATCTATCTATCTATCTATCTATCTATCTATCTATCTATCTATCTATCTGTTAACATATCTATCTATCGATCAATCGAAATATTTGAAGTTACTAACAATATATAACAATTGAATTATGTAAGAGTTTTCAAGAAGACAAAAGGATCTATTTTGTAAAGTTCCGAAATATAGATCTATCTATCTATCTATCTATCTATCTATCTATCTATCTATCTATCTGTTAACATATCTATCTATCGATCAATCGAAATATTTGAAGTTACTAACAATATATAACAATTGAATTATGTAAGAGTTTTCAAGAAG
>CAHIKZ030003722.1:2660000-2672500 GCA_903632075.3 Acanthosepion pharaonis
CCCTATAAAAAGTTAAAGACTTTAATATCTACCAAAAATTAAAGAAAACCATTCCTACACAAATATGAAGAATCCAAGCTGAACAAAAATTGAAGATGCTAATGGCTACAAAAAACTTAAAGAATCTAATCACTACAAAAATTATTGAATCGAATCCTTACAAGAAACTGAATAAATTAATTCTTAAAGATTTGAAGTATCTAGTGGTAAGAAAATTTAAGAATATGATCCTACAAAAAATTGCAGAAAACCATTGAATTATCCAGTCGCTAAAAAAAAAGAAAAATATAATACCTAGGATCTCATAATCTCAATCGTCTGGATTATATACGAAAACATAATTAACAATAAAAAATTCCAGCAACCTTCTTTCATGATTATGGCTATTCGCAGCAATGCAACACATTTAGACCAATGAAGTTCTAAAGGACGAAACGCGTTACACGAAACATTTTCCCATTCTTATTATACATTCCCACAATATATATATATATATATATATATATATATATATATATAGGTTGTAATCTGTTGGTATCATCCAAGCGAGTCCTGTTTACACGTAGAATTCGAAATATTGAATATTAAATGTTAAAACTGATTCATAAAGAGCGCTCAATATTTATTTTCAATTAGACGGAGCAAAATTTTTCGTACAATTGGAATTAACATACCATTAGTTAATGACCATTTTCAACTTCGAATTTTAAATTTAAAATTCGCAGGATTTTTCAAACCGTTTATTTTTAAGCACATAAACACTGAAAAATCTTGCGAATTTCAAATTTAATGGAAATATTTCGATGAACACGATTATGAACAAAAATGACATGTAAATAGTTAATTACTCAGAGGTATGGATCGGATGCTCCTGAAGGATTGAAATAAAGTTCATATATATATATATATATATATATATATATATATATATATATATATATATAATTGATTACACCGATTACAACTTAACTAGTGTGAAGGACTTGGGAAGAAACTCATTTAGGAAGTTTTCAATTTTATCCTGCCATTACTTAGAATTAGATTGAAGAATATATATATATATATATATATATATATATATATATATATATATATATATATATATATATATATAATTTCAGGATTCTTTTCCAATATTCCAAGGTGATCTTCGCCCTCTCTAACCTTTTAAATTTCTGTCCTGGAGTAACAAGGTGCCACAGAAGTTTCACATAGTATTTCATTTCAAAGTCTTTTTTTTACTGTTCTTTGGATTGTCATAGCTAAAAATCCACGCTCACGTGCCAAACGTCTTATGGATTGAGTTTGATCTTTTCTAATGGATCTCTTTAGCTCTAAGTTGAAGTGATGATCCCTCTTCCTGTTGTGACCTCCTGATCCAGTTTTACCCTGTAACGTGCCTTTTTTCAAACTTATTCACCGTTTTCTAGTTGGTTCTTGAATAGACTTTGAAGATGGAAGCCAGCGTATGAATGTCGGTATCATTACTGAAGTCCTGAATGATCTTTTTCCTCTCATTTTTGCTCGCTTGGAAAGACAGTTGGGCTGATACAAAACGATTTTAACCTTTTCTCTTTTTAGCCGAATAACTCAAAGTGGTTCTTACGACAAATTGTGTCAAGATGGCTAAACGTCTTATCAGAAAACCTGGATAAAAAATTCAATTGGTCTAGTGTTTTTTTTAGATATTAAACATTTTTCAGGAAGAATAATTATAGACATTTTTATGTTTAACGTTGCTATTTTATAGATACAAGTATTTAAGCAAATGCTCTGTTTATGATAAACAGTATTAAATAACATTTACCGGCCTGAATGTCCGAGAAATTTTCATAGAAAATATTCGTTCTTTGACAGGATTCGAACCTGCATCCTATACGGAACAGTCATATACGCTGACGTGCCTTGACCGCTCGGCCACAAAGAAACTTACGGTAGACAAGGTCGAATTTACTGTTTATAAACATCAATCTTCCATGAATCTCGTACATTCATAACTGCTCTGGCGTATCGAATGTAAACAAATGACGTCATATGTTAAGAAATGGACAAGGTCCGACAATTTATTTATTAAAGACATTTTATGTTTAACGTTGTTATTTTATAGATACAAGTATTTAAGCAAATGCTCTGTTTATGATAAACAGTATTAAATAACATTTACCGGCCTGAATGTCCGAGAAATTTTCATAGAAAATATTCGTTCTTTGACAGGATTCGAACCTGCATCCTATACGGAACCGTCATATACGCTGACGTGCCTTGACCGCTCGGCCACAAAGGTCGAATTTACTGTTTATAAACTTCAATCTTCCATGAATCTCGTACATTCATAACTGCTCTGGCGTATCGAATGTAAACAAATGACGTCATATGTTAAGAAATGGACAAGGTCCGACAATTTATTTATTAAAGACATTTTACATTTGTTTACATTCGATACGCTAGAATCTTAGAGAAAAATATGTGCCCTCCAGCAGGATTCGAACCTGCCTTCCTTTAATAGAACCGTCATTATATCGGACATGCTTTGACCTCCCACCTACAGAGTGCGTCGACGAACACGTAAAGCTGAATATTGCCTATATTAGAGCGTATATTTATTCTCTAATAAGATTTCCATCAATTTCCAATGCCAGATATAAAACCAAAACTCAGCCAAATTTGACATTTAAGAAACGAATGGTGCTATGATATTTACATAAATGTAACGACATAAACCCTCCTAATGCCATCTAATTAAGAAAAAAAAACACAAGCATCATTTGACCAGCACAATACATTACTCTTATTTCTACGTGTTTCATCTCTTATCATCTTGATCTTATTTGATCCTGGCGCTGTTGATTAAAAGTTGCCGAAAATAAACCAGTACTCACCCCACCCCCCACCTGAATTTAATAAGCAGTGTTCAGGTCATGAATCAATCAATCTCTTTTCTTTGTTTTTCATTTTCTATACATCCTCTTCTTATCTTGATATATTGGATTCTGGATTTGGGCAATGATCGAAGAGACGCTTATTATGCGTTGAAATGCGAATGGAAAGTTCAGGTTAATACTGAACTTCGATTATTACTATTAATAATACAGGTTCGCCTGGCATTGAGTGATTATTAACAACCTTGACCGCCAAAAATGTTTCTATTGTACCGGTCTGAGTTCCTTCAGCTACTCTATTGTTAGGCTTGTGAATGACTCAGTTAAACCCAGTAAATATCTATTACTTCGAAATAATAATAATAATAATAATAATAATAATAATAATAATAATAATAATAAATTGAAAAACATCATACCTTTGGGTACATCACCCATATTGCGTGGATTTCTCTCCATGCAACGAACACAATTACTTATTTTGTTTCCTCCCTGTAGGCATGACACCTCATCTGTTTGCATCTTCTAATACAAAAGTCAATGTCTCTTGGAAACTCTGGTTGAGATATGAGAGTAACTCATACTACATAAAACAAAGTGAAAACAACAGCAGCAGCAGCAACAACAACAACAATAATAATAATAATAATAATAATGATAATAATAATAATAATAATGATAATAATAATAATAGTAATAATAATGATAATAATAATAATAATGATAATAATAATAATAATAATAATAATGATAATAATAATAATAAAATTAATAATAATAATAATAATAATAATGATAATAATAATAATAATAATAATAAAAATAATAATAATGTTGGCACCAACTGAATATAAAACCCTGCATGAAAGATTTAGCCAATATCAGCAGTGGAAAATAAGCAATTTCTACGAGAAGTAAACTGCAAGAAACGGATATGAATATCAAACTAAATCCTATTACATAGATAGGACCTGTAACAATTTTATGGGACTTTACAGTACACACAAAAAGAAAAAATCAAATCTAATCGGCCAGACATCGTGATCAAAGCCCACAAAAAAGAATTTGCTTTCTTGTTGACATGGAAGTCCCTGCAGATTTTAATATATCTTTGAAGATCTTCAAAAAACTACCAAAATATAAGGATCTTGAAATGAAAATCTAAAATAAATGTGGCACATGATAACATCAATGATTACAGCTGTAGTTGGAGCTCTAGGATTGATTTGAAAAGGTTCCGATAGACTCACTGAAGAGATTTCTGGGAGCCCATGCCTTAAAGAAATTAAAAAAATGGTCAGTGCAAGATGTCATGAAGCCATTTCTGACCTTAGATCTTTGGTTGGAACCCGAAAGGTAATGAGTGGACTACAGTAATCCAAGGAAATAATAATAATAATAATAATAATAATAATAATAATAATAATAATAATAAAAAAGTACCTCCTTATTGACATGGCAGTCCCTGCTGACAGCAATGTATCTTTGAAGATATTCAAAAAGCTGTCAAAATACAAGGACCTTGAAATAGAAATCTCGAAAATGTGGCATATGGGAACATCAACAAATCCTGTTGTAGTTGGAGCCCTAGGACTGGTTGGAAAAATTGTAGTAGACTAATTGAAGGGATTCCTGGAAGTCCATGCCTCAAGGAGATACAAAAAATTGTTCTGACAAGTACAGCCCAAACTTTACGAAGGGCTTTATCTATGTAATATAATTTTTTTTGTCAGTCGAAAGTGTCATGATGCCATTTTTAACCTTAGGTCCCTGAGCGGGACCCGGAAAGAAATGTGTAAACGCCAGAAATCAAAGAAAATAATAATAATAATAATAATAATAATAATAATTCAAACTGACAGCGAAAAAAGAACAACAGACATGATATTATCATGAAAGAAAAGAAATTCAGGAACAGTATGTTATTGACATAGCAATATCATTTGAGAGAAATATCTCCACAAAAACTATTGAGAAATTGTCGAAATAGAAGGTCCTGGAGATCGAGATTAACAGGATGTGGGGAATGAATGAAGACTGAGACTATAACAACAGTAAACAAAGCTCTGGGCCTCGTGAGAAAATAAATGGATAATTTTACTAACACTGTCCCAGGTAACATCAACATAAAAGTTGCCCAGGAGATCTCTCTGCTAGAAACATCCTATATACTAAGAAAAGTGCGAACAATTACATGACAGTTCTCCTATAGGGCTTAAGAACCATAGTTTGAACCCGGCTCTACAGAATACAAACAGAAAGCATAACACAGACAAATAATAATAATAATAATAATATCGATAAAAATAACAATTTAATCAGATTCATCAGATCCTACAAATTGGTGCTACAGAATCACTGTAATGAAATTTAAATAGAAAATAACAGAAACCACATCACTCGAAGACTTCCAAAAGGAACGACTAAAAGATATAGCATAGGAAACTCGAAGAGATAATCATGAAAAAGGTTTGGATTTTCCCGCTAAAGAATACTGGAAAGAACGATAACAATTAGAAAAAAAATTATTAAGGGAAATATTTTATTTAATTTTGCAACCAATAGTATCGCTAAATAATCTGTCAATGGATGCTGAATGTTTCCTAATAAAGCATAGGTTAATCCCGGTATTACATTTCTAATCCGAAGACTAGCAACTGGCGAGATTTAAAAGCGACCTGTCAAATTGCAGATGATCCTACTTGTAGGCTCGACAGTAATCTACCGCAATTAGGTAGTCTGAGCCCCATTGCAATGTATGATGCGATTGAGATGCTACAATGTCATCTCTGTATCAACTGTAAGGAAGGTGGGAGTGTTCGCACGATGGAAACAAGCGCAAAGTGTGCGTCGAATCTTTAAGTTGGAGGAATTTGTGGTTGAGGAAAGTCACGGACAGGTTTATTTCCACAAGATACGCTTACACATGAATGAATAAATCTTGGGATTTTAACCCAGATATGAAGAGGGCTCAAGTCTGGTACTCAGCTGCGCAGGGAAATAACGATCGCAGCCGGTCATGGGACTGATGATGACGACGGAAGGATAGTCATCGAGGTAAAAGGGTCAAGAATTAACCCCACATAATCAGGACTCTATAGCAGAGTTGCTGGAGACAATACAGTGATGTTCGATAAAAGTGACTAACTTTATCCTTTGAATTTAGCTCAACTTTCGTTTCATCGGAGAAGAGAACATTCTTCAAGTCTTCTACGGTGAAATTTTTGTAATAGTGAGCCCATTCAAGTCTCTTGGCTTTGTTGGCTTTGCTTATTAGCGGCTTAAACCTTCGTGTACAAGATTTCTAGCCTTGTTCTAACAGCCACCGACGGACTGTTGAAGAGGCAAGACTAACACCTTGCTCTTCGATTAGACTGGCTGCAATTTCTTGGCTAGGCATAGTCCTATACTTCGCAACTTTCCTCTTGATTACCCTGCCAGTTCTATCATCAATCTTTTTCTTTCGTCCTCTTGTTTACTTCCTTGGAGTAGGAGTGGCATCATTATGTTCAATAAGCACTCGAGAGACAGTTGATTGCGAGGTTATATTAATTTCTGCAATTTCTCTCGTAGACTTGCCCGCTTTTGAGAGGGAAATAATAGATGCCTTAAGTGGTTCTGATGCATGTGTGTACCCTTTCATCTGGTTAGTGACTTGAGTGGCTATTTCAAGCTGTTTTTATAATATATGATGCTTTCTGGAATATTCTGGAATACTCTAGATTTAATTTAAGCTGTTCTAGAACTCTCTAGAATATTGTTCTGGGTGTATTGTAAAATAGTTTTCAATATTTTGTCATAAGTTCTTTAAATTATATCCGGGTTTAATCATTAGAATGCGATATCTGAGTCACTTTTTTTGCACGGAGTTTTTTCCTGAATCTCATTTATATCCAAATTTGTAATTATCAATAGAATACCTTAGGGTGAATATTTTTTTTCCTAGGTGGTCGGGAAGAGGTCTTTATATTAGTAAGATTAAAAATTATTTCAACCCCAAAAACAATAGACAAAAAATATTTTTAGTAAAAAAAATCAGGTGAGTCACTTTTATCGAACAGCACTGTACTTATCAGAAAAATGTTTTTATAATATTTTCTACATAAAAATATTTTGCCCAAATCTATAGATATTTTGAACATTTGAGAACTATCAAAGGCAGAGGGAAGCTACTTTATGGCATTGGGAAACTGACTGAAGCCGAGATGCCAGGTCAGAACCAATATCATCACAGATTCTTTTTTTTCAATTTTATCAAGTATCATTGAATACAAGCGTCATAAATTATCTGGTCTTTCGACATAACATATCTTTAGATTTTTGTCCGAATAAAGCTCGTGCGTGCTTATATTTGTGGTCACGTGATCGAAGTTTGAGCTTGATGCTACTATTACAGCGTAAACATGGCTGATCCGTTAGCAGTGTTCACAAAGTAAGAACAAAAATCAGTGATCTGAATATGCAGAGTACATACACCCTGATCGATGATAACTCGCAGGTTCGACATTAACACCTCTTGCCGAATCTTCTCGTGGTCAGTGTAGGTTGACGGAGGTCCTACTCATTCTTTGGGCGTCACTCTTGTCAGGCGACTTTCAACTTATCGATCCACTCATAAACGCTTTTACGCGACAGTGAACTGTTGCCGTACTCTGTTTGATGAATTTCAACACCTAAGACACCTTCCGACCTGAGAAACCGGACCACAGCGCTTGGTGCACCCACCTAGCCTAGGTGAGAATAGTCTATAACCGTAGATTGAATAAAGATTTCGGTTCAAAATTCTGAGAAGGTTACCAAGTAAGCAGAGAGATACCTGAAGAAACCTGGCGCGTTCGTCGGCTAAATGGACGCAGGTAAATGAATCAGAACGGAATAGCAAGGCATAAAATATTAATATCTTTCCGTCGAATCGTGTCTATTCCCACTTGGCGCAAATTATCACAAAAGAATAACGACTAAGTATTGACGACGAAATGAATGCATTTTTTTCCCAAGAACACCAGACCTACTGATGTCTCATTTGAAGAGACGGCATTTTACAAAATTACATTGTGTTTTCATGCTGGTTTCAAATAAACGCTTCTGAAGCTTTCGTGTTGAACTTTTAGCACCACTCTTTGAAGAACACAAAAGAGATTACGTTAAGTTGCGGGTCACGCTCGAAGTTTATTTTGTTTAAATGTTATTGTCTTGTCATTCCTAAGCAATCAAAGGAAGAAAATAGGAAGAAGGAAAAGAAAGCAGATGCGTTACCGGAAGAAGAAAGTCGAGTTCAGCAAAACAGAAAGAAGAAAGAATGAATCATTTTACTTTGTCTGCAGTGATATGAACTTATTGATTCCTTCATTCATTCTGAACGACATAAGATATGCAGATGGCACAGATTTGACACAGTGTCGATAGCCAACACAGAAAGGAAACTACAAAAACTCTTAGAGAGGTTAACGAAGGAAAGCTAGAAGAAAGGATTAAACATCAATTGCAAGAATAGACAAAGCAAGGTTGTTAACAAAACGGACAGACATGAACGTTACCAATTGGAGATACTAAAATCAAATAAGTGCTAAAATTTATATATCTCAGAACTGTTTTAACAGAGGACGGAAAGTTTGACACTAGAATGAAAAGGCTCATTGAATAGTAAAAACATAAATGTTTTCCAAAAGCTGATCAAAGTATTAAGAAACAGTAACATTTAGATAGAAACAAAGAAATGGCTACCGAACTGCTACGTAATAGCATTCATTTTACATGGTAGTAAATGCAGACTATTGTGATTTTCTAAGAGTAACTTACATGCGGCACACGTTCGAAAGTATGAGACACCCATTGAGGCTCGAACTCCCTACTCAGTCGCAATTGATCTAACTAGATCTGAAATTTAACGTATTATTAATTGCTCAACATTTAATGTTTCTTTTATTATTAATTAATTTTATTCTAGGTGGTATATTAATGAGTGTCAGGGATAATTAGTAATATATTATTTGCTATCACTACAAGTCTAAATACAAAATACTAAATTAATTAAAACAAAAAATAAAAGAAAAATGGCATATGAAAACAGAAAAAAATGCGTTTGAGCTGAAATATGTTTATAAAATCGTGTCATTGTTTATAAATGTTATGGCGAAACACACCTATTCTATAGTTGGCTCCTTGTGCCGCGGCAAGAAATTTTTCTCCCCGGAATCGATCCTCCAGATCTACAAATTCTCCCTTGCATGGAGTATTGCTGCCATATGTGGTCTGGAACACCTTCTGTTTGCCTCGGGGTTCTTGATAGGCTCCAGAGGCGGATATGCAATATAATTGGCTCTGTTCTGGCATCTCATCTACAGTCGCTCTCTCACAGACGCGCCGTCGCCTCTCTCTGTCTGTTTCACAAATACTTTCATGGCAATTGCTCCGATGAGCTGCATTCGCTGGTTCCCAGACTTTATGAGTTCAAGCGCCCTACGAGGCTGGCATCCCGCTCTCAAACCTTCACTGTCGAAACTCCTAAATGTAGCCGTCTCTTCTACTCCAATAGCTTCACGTCTTGCGCCTCTCGCCTGCGGAACTCCCTTCCCTATTCCAGTTTCTGTGAGAGCTATAATCTCTAGCTATTCAAATGTGATGTCAATCGACATCTCCAGTCGCCTTGATCTATCCACTACCCTTCTCCTCATCCTTTCTTCTATCTGATCTTGCTCCAAATTTTCTGTAACCCTTTGCGTCCTAGTGGCTTCTCGCCTTGCTTGGGGTGAAACGCTTAAAAAAAAAAAGTTGATAGACTCTCCCACCCAATATAAGTAGGAGTAGTAAGAGAAGCGAAGGTCAGTCGATGTTGGACGACCGGCTGAACGGTTGAACTCTCTGCCTTCGGGCGGGGAGGAACCCGAACGAGGCTACGCCGAAGGGCGGAGTCTCTTTCGGGGAGGTAAACCGACCCTGAACCCGTTTATACGGGTTCAAAGGGTATATTTTTGGCCGAGCCAACGGGCTCGGAGATCACACGTTAAACCAGCCTTGTGCCACATGATGCCCTCGTGGGGTGGGGGAATAAATACTAGTCGATGTCGGACGACAGTGGAACTCTCTGCCTTCGGGCAGAGAGGAACCCGGCTACGGCTATGCCGAAGGGCAGAGTTTCGTCCGTGGAGGTAGACAGAGCCGATCCCATTTATGCGGGGTCTACGAGGATTTTTTGGCCGAGTCTACGGGCTCGGGAACCCCACAATAAATTCGGCTTTGTGCCACATGTGACTGTGTGGGGCAGTTACTAAATAGCGTCGATGTCGGACGACAGTAGTCGACAATTAGTCGAATACGAAAGTAGTCAGCGACCACAACAAGATTACTCTGCGTAATACCTATTATATCAAGTTCCTAACGTTTTGTACGTCAAACTATTTAGGACCGATTTAGTACAAATGCAAACCTCCACTGCGAAGGAACAGAATCATGCGCGTAAATGGAAGAAAGTGAGGTTTATTGTAAAAGAGAATATACTAATGAAAGGCAGAGAATCAGGTGACAGGCTAGTAATTCCCGAAGGAAGGATATTTACCTTACCCCACCGCGTGGTAGGATGTAACACAAGGTTTTTTTTTTAAGGCGGAGGAAAACCGAGCCCGTAGGATCGAGCAAAAATTCCCCATAGACCCCGTATTACATGGGGTCGGGTAGCTGCCTACCACCCGAGACGAGACTCTGCCCTTCGGGAGAACCTTGTCTGGGTTCATAGAATCTCCAAGTAATTGCCGAAGTAAGGATATTTACTAACCGCCTACACGGTCAGATGTGGCACAAGGTCGAGTTTATTGTGGGGTAACCGAGCCCGTAGGCTCGGACAAAAATTCCCCGTAGACCGCGTAAAAAACGGGGTCGGGTAGGTGTCTAGCACCCCAGACGAAACTCTGTCCTTCGGCATAGCCTCGTCTGAGTTCGACTACCCTAACTGGATAAGAATCTCCAACTAATTGCCGAAGTAATCTCCAGGTATATCCTGTGCTCACTATATATATATATATATATATATATATATATATATATATATATATATATACCGATATAGTAAGTCCCCATGGGCGATAGGGAGTTTGGGACATTTAATCATTAACTCCTCCCTCTGGGCTAATTTTCCCATGAAATTTTGCTCAATATCTCCCCTTTTTGGGGTCAGGACATAATTGTTTGCCTTTTTTCCTCTTCCTAGTACGTTTCCGTCTTACTAGCACAAAAAAAAAAAATTAACACAGATTCTATGTAATATTCTGTTTTTTTTGTTTTTGTTTTTTTGCTGTGTCTTCCGTCGAACCTCCATATTGTAAATAAAAAAAAAAGTTTTCCATCTTCTTTCTGTTTTAAGTATAGTATCTATTTTCTGAACTTCTAAAATCTCCTCGATATTATCTAAAATACTCCACTCCTTTACATCAGATCCTGCAATTTGAAAATAGCGTACAAGCAATATAAAGTTGCATCAGTAAATATCCCTCAAAGCTAATGTAAAATGTAAACAGTCCTGCAAAGCTGTTGTGCTGACCCTTTGTACAAAGCTGAATCACTGCGGTTGGTAGCCGTAAGGATTTGTTTCTAACGGACTGCGTTCTTTTGTTCAACCTTATCCATTGTTTAACAATGGCGGAGATGCTGTGTCGGAGGTGGGTTTGACAATAGCGTTTCAACAGAAACGGAAGTACGGCTTCCAGAATGCTGCTGATTGTGGTTTACAAAGGCCTGGGGCAAGAACACGTAAACATGAAACGGGATAAGCTTGTTAGGCTTTATTTCACACTTGATTTTATCCATATTTCATTACATGCTTCAATGCGAGGTTCTGCGTCGCAGTGTCTTGGGTTTTAGATCGTCAAATATTTGCAAATGTACGGCTGAGTGAACAGTATGTTGAGTAAATATATCGACGGCATTGTTTTCTGCAGTTTCAAGTAAAACTTAGCTACACTGGTTGCCAGATAATCTGAAATTATATCAGTTGGCAAATTTTTAGATTGGTCACAGTCGAACTAGATAAAAAGTGACAGGGAGAACCAGAGATACCCCCCCACCCAAAAAAAATACCCCATGAAATTCTTTAAAGGGATGGCAGTACGAGGTTCAAGAGAGACAGAAAAAATATACAATTTAGAAAGACTAGAAAATTGTGGAAACATGATCACCAATTTTCTGAAGTGACATGACACTCAGAAGAAAAATAATTATTTGTAATTCATTTATCTCTTCATTTTTCATATTCATATATATATATATATATATATATATATATATATATATAAACTGATTTCAGAAAAGCAAAGATCCATTCAGCTCTTATCTCGAATAACAACTTAAAAGAGATTTTTTGACCAACACAAGGAATGTTGAAAGATTCATGTTAAAAAGATAAAAAAAAAACAAAAAAAAAACAAAACAAATGAAAACTACAGACAAAAGTTCATTTTCTCCATCAAGACATTCATTTCTGTAGTTTACTGCTACCAGCAAGCAGAAATATTTCTTCTCCTGATGATGGCCATTTTGGCCGAAACTAGTCGAGGAATCTAAATGAAATAATAATAAAAAAACGAAAGAATATTAATCTACAACACAGTGTTTTAATTTTTTAATATTTTC
>CAHIKZ030003722.1:2675000-2682500 GCA_903632075.3 Acanthosepion pharaonis
ATGAAAAAGATGGAATAATATATGAAGAAAAGAAATTAAAAAAAAAGAATGAATTAAACATAACAGAACGAAAAAAGAAAGCAATAATGAATGAAAGAAGGAAAGAAAGAAAGAAAGAAAAAGAAAGAAAGAAAGTGTGAATTAATGAATGAAAGGAAGAGAGAAGAAAAATGAAAGAAGAAGACTGATAAATGAAAAAAAGAATGGCTGAAAGAAGGAAAGAAAGAAGGAAGGAAAAAAGAAAGTAAAGAGAGAATTAATGAATGAGAGAAAGGAAGAAAGAAGAAAAATGATAGAAAGGTAAAGAAAGAAAGAAAGAAAGAAAGAATGAAATAAATTAAGAAAGAAAGAAAGAAAAAAGGATAGAAAGAAGGAAGGAAAAAAAAGAAAGAGCGAATTAATGAGTGAAAGTAAGAAAGAAAAATGAAAGAACGAAAAAGAAAGAAAGAATGAAAGAAAGAAAGAAGTAAAGAAAGAAGGAAAGATAAAATACAGAAAGAGCGAATGAAAGTAAGGAAGAAAAAGAAAAAAAGAAAGAACGAAAAGTGAATGAAAAAAAAAGAGAGAAAATATGAAATAATTAAAAAATAGAAATATGCGAAATGGTGAAAAAAATAAGAGAGAATAAAGAAAAAAAATATCTAAAGGAACGAAGAATATGGGAAAGAGAAAATTAAGGATAACATGAAAGAAGGGAAGATAAAGTCAATATATTTTTTTTAAGCGTTTCACCCCAAGCAAGGCGGGAAGTCACTAGGACGCAAGGGGTTACAGAAAATTTGGTGCAAGATCAGATAGGAGTGATAGAAGAAAGGATGAGGAGAAGGGTAGTGGATAGATCAAGGCAACTGGAGATGTCGATTGACATTACATTTGAATAGCTGGAGATTATAGCTCTCAGGGAAAATGGAATAGGGAAGGGAGTTCCACAGGCGAGAGGTGCGAGACATGAAGCTATTGGAGTAGAAGAGGGCTACATTTAGGAGTTTCGACAGTGAAAGGGTGAGAGCGGGATGCCAGCCTCGTAGGGCGCTTGAACTCATGAAGTCTGGGAACCAGCGAAAGCAGCTCATCGGAGCAATTGCCATGAAAGTATTTGTTAAACAGACAGAGAGAGGCGACGGCGCGTCTGTGAGAAAGTGACTGTAGACGAGATGCCAGAGCAGGGTCAATTATATTGCATATCCGCCTCTGGAGCCTATCAAGAACCCAGAGGCAAACAGAAGGGGCTCCAGAACATATATGGTAGCAATACTCCATGCAAGGGCGAATTGTTGATTTGTAGATCTGGAGGATCGATTCCGGGGAGAAAATTTTCCTGGCGCGACACAGGGAGACAACATTCGTTGCGGTGGACGAAGCAATTGACTCAATGTATTTGTTCCATCTCAGGTCAGTCGTCAATGTGAGACCGAGCAGCCGCAGAGAGTTGCTCTCGAGAAGTTGAGTGTCAGACATTCTAATGGGGGGCAGGGAAAGATCTCTGTGGTGATTAATAACGAGAAGTTTTGTTTTTGAAGCATTAAAGTTGACCAGCCCCAGTTCACAATCGATTGGAGGTCCTTTTCGAGACGCACGGCAAGGTGAGTTTTGTCAGCGAGACTAGATTTGTTTTTGAGGCAGGAATAAATTGTGCTGTCCTCCGCGTAGATGCCAACTTGGGAATTTATGGCGCCGGGAAGGTCATTTATGTAGATAAGGAATAGAGTGGGGCCTAGGATGGAGCCTTGAGGAACACCTGCGTTCGTGGGATAGGAACTGGAGGAGAATCCGTTGAGAACGACCTTCAATTCACGGTTTGAAAAATGGAAAATATACAAAGTAATAGTGTGTTTAATGGTTGAAGCAGGAAGTATCTGCTTTGACTCAGTGGAAACGAGGCGGCTAATAAACTATAAGTACTAAATAAGATCTAAACGAAATATCCGCAGATATGGTTAACAAAACGAGAAAGATCTACCCCCGTAGAGGAAATAAATGGATCAGTTGTAAATTCCCTGTAAGGTACCAGGATCGATGGGCATCTGACGAAGACCAATGGACGTACAACGACCGAAATGTTGAGTTGATAACAACAAACATGAAGACAATAGTCCATATGTAAATAAGGCAGATAAGAAGAACTCCTCATTCCAGAAATTCCGAGAGAAATATATAAGGGTTTAAAGGAAAACAAAGAAACAAAAGACGTAAACAAATGAATGAACAAAAATAAATGCAAAAATAACCACAGAAAAAAATAAATAAATAAATAATCTCAACGAAGAAAATAAAAGAGCAAGAAAGAATTTAGAAGATAGAAATAGAAAAAAATGATTGTATTAGAAAAAGGAAGGAAACGATAAAAAAATGGAGAAAAAAAAGATCAAAATAAGAACTTGGTAAAATGTTTACAAATAAAAAAAGATGGCGTATTTGAAATAATGTTAAAAAAACATAACGGAATGTTGAAGGAAAAAGAAAAACCATTGGGCGATATATCAAAAGGCATTTTGGAAAAAAATCATTGAAAATGGTAAACGTTGCGCGGAAAGAGAAGAATAAAAGAATAGAAATAAAAGAAAAAAGAATGATAGTAAGAAAATGTCTATATTCTTGTTGCACTTTTGTTCCTATCATGATTGTTCCTATCCATTTGATTATAGACACAACGGTTCGACCAAAATCGCTGGTTGTTTCTATAATAACATCTATATCAACATTGTGTCTGTAACAACAACTATATCAACGTAATATCTATTATAAATCCTATATCAAAACTATACCTATAACATCTATATTAACACCCTATCTATAATAACACCTATATCATCACCATGTCTATAAAGACTCTATATCAACGTTCTGTCTATAATGACATCTATATCAACTTTGTGCCTATAACAACATCTATATCAACTTGGTGTCTATCACAACAACTATATCAACGCAATATCTATAATAGCATTTGCATAAACACTATATTTTAACATCTATATTAACGCCGTTTCTATAATAACACATATATCAACGTTGTGTGTATGTTAATATCTATATCAACACTGTCTATAATAACATTCATATTAATGCCTTGCCTATAATAACATCTATATCAACGCTGTATCTATAATAACACCTATAACAACACTGAGTCTATAAAATCATATGTATCAACGCTGTGTCCTTAATAACACCTAAATCAATGTTGAATCTATAATGACATATATATGAACGTTGTATGTACAGTGCTGTTCGATAAAAGTGATTCACCTGATTTTTTTTTACGAAATGTTCTCTTCTCCGATGAAACGAAAGTTGAGCTAAATTCAAAGGATAAGCGATCTAAAATCCGAAGAAGAAACTTTGAAAGCTCCTTGAATTTAGCAGTAAGTACTGTCAAGAATCCGTTCAGTATAATGTTCTGGGGATGCTTTTCTTTTCATGGAACTGGATTCTTAAAACCTATTTAAAAGACCCTCAGGAGCGAGCAGTACAAAAGACTTTTAGAGTCTTGCCCGCTCTCTTCTGCTGAAAGGGTACAAATCGACCCCACCAAAATAATTTTTATGCAGAATAATGCTCCCTGTCACAAATCAAAATTGATGAAGGTATACTTTGATGAGCAGCAAATGAGTGTTATGACATGGGCGTCCCAATTTCCTGACCTCAACCCCATAGAAAACTTATGGAGCATGTTGCTCAACTGCTTTCTCGAGAGCCTCTACTTTATAATGCTCCAAAAGGTTTCTATGGGGTTGAGGTCAGGAGATTGGGGCGCCCATTTTATAACACTCAAATGCTTCTCATCAAAGTATTCCTTCATCAATTCAAGTAAAAAAAAAAAAAAAAAAAAACAGATGAGTCACTTTTATCGAACAGCACGGTACAACACCTATATGAAGCCTATGTCTGTATTAACACCTATATCGACGCTGTATCTATAACAATATCTGTATCAATGCCGTATCTATATTAATATCTATGACAACGTTGTGTCTACAATAACATTTGTCTCAACGCTTTCCATAACACCAATATCAACGTTGTGTCTATAATATCATCTGTATAAACGCTACCTATAATAACATCTATATCAACGTTGTGTCTATAATAGGATATGTGTCAACGCTATGTATAATAACATCTATATCAACTAATCTGGGAACAATAGTTCGAACTACTATAAGAAATAAAAAATGCCAATTATTCAGAAATTAAATACTAAATCATGACATGCGATAAGGAAGCCGCCATCATGACCAAATATCCCAAGCCATCTGAGATTGAATACAAAACATGCCCTAAATACATATCACCAATCAGGAGGAACGAACAATATGTGACACAAGGGAAAGAACATATCACCATTATCAGTACATCTCTCATATCAACCAATCAATGCACACCTAGTCAGGACCAGGGTTTAATTGGTCGAAATGCTGTGTCCATAATAACATCGTTGTCAACCAAGATGTGAACAACAGTTCGAAATAATAGAAAAAAAGTATTGAAAATTCTCATCTCAGCAATGAGATTATAAAACATTTATTTATCTATCTGAATACGGAATAAAATTAACTTACTGAAGACAAACCGCATGCCAAAATTGTTTCCAGTGTTATTCTTTCAGTATAAATCCTTCAGTTGTTACGAAGATAAATATTGTTCTTCTAACCCACTTGTACGTTCCCATTGTTGTGCAAAATCTAACATACGTTATTTAAGGGATTCAATTGTATCGTCAATGAATACGTTAATTAATACGTTAATTACTAGTATCATTATTATCGGATAAACTTCTTATAATCTCAGAACATTTTCTAACTTTAAACATCAGGCGAAGGGTTAATAAGCCATAGAAAACGAACCAGTCGCTCAAACTGTCGATAAAATTGAATTCCTAAAACAAAACCTACATATGACTCAAACTAATATATATTTATTCATCAATAATGCCGATGTCTTTTGAATAAAACGTAATCTGTTTAGATAATACTTATTATTGATAACTTGCAAGTTCTTTTTCAATGCTGTCAATCCCCTAATTAGCATTAATCATATAGATAGAAGATTGTGCAATATTTTAGTTCACATGTTAGTTAATAATTACGTGCTAGTCAGTGACCTTGTAGATGAACTCTCATCTATCAAAATGCTCACATTCATGATACTATCATCAAATCCCTTTGAAAGAAAAATATTAGCAAACATATTTACCTTTATCAAAACAAGGAGGCTTTTAATATATTCCATATTTCCAAGACTGACTTATATATAATTATTCCCTGTTAAAAGCCAAAATGAGAAATATTTCATTTCCGGTAATTTCACCTCGAGTAGATTTTTTTTCTTCCTTTATCTTTGAAGTTAACATGAGATTTTTTTTATTGCTAAAAGGAATACATTAATTTTATTCCTGATTTAAATCACGTTTATCGTTTTATTCAACAAGTAGATTAAAATAAGATTCTTCTTTGTTGTTTTAATCATTTCACTCCAAGCAAGGCAATAAAGCCATTAAGATACTCGGGGTTACTGAGTGTTAGTGAATATGAGAAAAAAATATTATGGAGAAAGAACTATAAAAGAATAAAAATTTGGAAGACAGAAAATAACGATTGACATTGCATTTAAAATTTTAAAGATCAAAGGTGAAGCAAGAAGCCACAATAGAAGCGAGAAGCGAAGAAACTATTAACTTATAGCTACATCTTGCAATTTCAGTTGTAAAATGATGAGACCATGCTGCCAATCGAATACTGTGCTTAAATTCATAAAGTCTATGCAACATAGAGGAAAGGTCTTCAGAACAATTACCATGAAAATATTTATAGAAAGAAATAAGTAAGCTACTTTTCACTGGTGGGAAAATGACGAAAGCCAAGATGCCTAGACTTGACAAATAATATTTCAGAGTTTTTATTCTATTTTATCTAGAACTCTAAATATATACAGGATGTATAAAAAAAATATTTTACAAATTTGAGTGCGGGTTCCTGACACCAAACAAGCTGAAATATCTATATAAACATACGTCCAAATGACCATCGTTGTACCTCAACACAGCAAAATAAATGTTCAAAATGTCCTCCGCTTGCTTCTACACATGCATGCACCCGTCGGATCATAGACTGGCGAACCCTTTCAAATACTCTCACACGGTATCCATTGCTTTCGCCGGCCACTGTGACACGTTGATGAAGCGTCTCTATTGTTAATGTCTGCTGCATAAACCAATTATCTTAGTTGGCTCCATACATAAAAATCCAAAGGCTTGAGAGACAGGGGAGCTTGCAAGCCATGGAACCGCTCCTCACCTACCTATCCATCTTCCATGGCAGATATCAGCCAGTGCATCGCGAACAATGTGAGAAAAATGTACTGGAGCTCCATCATGCATGAAACACATGCATCTTCTCATTAGCAGGGGTACATCCTCTAGCAGGTTAGGAAGTATATTCGAAATAAAGTCCCTGTAGACTGCTTCTGTAAGACGTGCTGTGAGAACATATGGACCTACCAGACAGTCCACACATTAATCGTAAACAGATGCTGGAGTCTAGCCTGTATTCTACCATGGGGATTCTGATCTGCCCACAAACGTTGGTTGTGTAATTTCGTTATTCCATATCTTGAAAATGTTACGTTATCCATAAACAAGACTGAAGTGACAAACAGCTGATCAGCAGCTTATGGAATAAATCATTGGCAAAAGTTCTACCGTAGTGAGTGTTCAGACGAAAGAGCCTGTACATGTTGGAAATAATACGAATACAGAAACTGCTCTTGAAGTACCCTCCACGCGGTACTATGAGATATATGAAAGTATGTAGGTTAACTTGTAGAATATGTTCTTCGTGTGTTAGACGTCTGAGCGAATTTCGGTCTTCTTCGATCCATAGCTTTTGGTGCCACAGATTCTCTCTCAGCAACGCGACGATAAACAGCAGCAAAGTTTGGATGGCGCGATGGCCTTCGATCTGGAAAGGCAATCTGATACAGACGTGCAGCCTTGCGTCCAATACCATGTCTGCTCACGACATGAATATCCAGACATTGTTAAAAGGAACACTTCTCAGTTAACTCACTACTGCACACAATAAACATTGAAGACGGACTAGTCACAAATGTAACCTAATCTACATGACAGAACAGCGCCATCTACAGTGAACTTTCTTTAAACATAATAAATCAAAAACGAAGGATTTATCGACATATGGTTATGTGTAATTTTGTCCTTGTTTTGGTATGAGGAACCCGCTCACAAATTTGTAAAAAATATTTTTGATGCACCATATATATATATATATATATATATATATTAGAAATTAACTAGTTTAAAATATATTTTTTCGCTACACAGTAATGACGAAAATTCGCTTGAGGATTAAATGGAACTAATGTATTAAATTTAATTACAAAATTAAATTTGAAGATTTTAGCTTCCATTTATGAAACATAGTCATTACTGTGTAGTGAAAAAAATATATTTTAAAATAGTTAATTTATAATATTAATGCT
>CAHIKZ030003722.1:2687500-2690000 GCA_903632075.3 Acanthosepion pharaonis
TTTTTAAAAATTCAAGAGGATAGAATCCAGGTAGAACTCAATGTCTAGCACAGAGTAAGGATATAATAAAAAGCTTTAACACTAATATTCCATGGTCATAATTTATTCCATTGGAATAAAATACGATCAATTCATCAAAGAAATTCTAAAAAGAAAACTGGAATAAATTATGACCATGGAATATTAGAGTTTAAGCCTTTTTATTATATATATATATATGTGTGTGTGTGTGTGTGTGTGTGTGTGTGTGTGTGTGTGTGAGGTAGAGAGAGAGAGAGAAGTGGGGGTAGAAAATTTAGGACGGAAAATACGAAATGAGAAAATGGAAAAAAAATGATGCATTTAGTTAAAATACAACAAGTGCTTGAAAATTAAAGACAAAAAGAGAGGGAAAGAAAGGTAGCAGTGAAGGAAGAAAGAGAGAGTGAGGGTATGAATGAAGAGATAAAACAAGAGAGTGGTGGAGGGAGAGAGAGAGAGAGAAAATGCGATAGAGAAGAAACGGAAAAAAGTTACTGAGTGAGGAGAATAGATATAAAGAGAAAGCCAGATAGAAATAGAGAGACAGACAGTGAGAGAGAGAGAGAGAGAGAGAGAGAGAGAGAGAGGGATAAAGAGGAATAGAAAGAGAGACAGGGAAATAACACGCAAATAGAAATGTACGGCAAAAGAAAAGAGCTAGAAATAAAAAAAATAAAATTGCTGAAAAAAGAAAATAAGATACTCCAATGAAAGTTAGGTCCCAAGCAGAGAGAGAAAATCAGAAATGAAAAATACAGGCATTTACATATTATTTAAATGTTGGCTGTTGAGCTCATCTTTGTTGTTGTTATCGTAACGTTTCGGTTGTTGTGCCACACCCCATGTTCTTCATCAGGGGTGAATCGATTCGCTTAACCCGAAGAGAAATTCGAACTGAATCCTCTGTTTAAACTACTTTGGTTCATTGTTCTTGTGACACTGCGCCTCGGGATATCTCTTCTACTTCTTATTTAGTATAGCTCAGTTATTGTTCGCACTGTTTACACTGAATCCAAGTACCAATTACTACGCCGTCGTATTCCCAAACCGGCGTTTTAATCAACTACGCTATTGTTCCGTAAAATTTCTGTGTGGAGAATGGCATTAAAGCTATATTGCTTGCTGATTGAATAATGGATTCCCGTTGGAATATCCGGATCGCTATACACCAGATGACGTTGTGATAACAATAACAGATATTTGGACAACAGTCCGCGTATAAATAATGATAAATCCTCACCCCACAAATTCAGACGTAATGTAAGCCTCAAAATTATGTATTTTACATGGGTAATATTTTAGTCGATTACGTAGGTATTCTAAATATTTTTTTTATCATTTGACCCCAAGGAAAGCGATAAACGCTCTAAGATACAGGGGTTTACAAGGATCAAGAGTTAGAAAAATGAGAAGACAGAGAATTGGGAGGATTGAGGAAAGGATAACATCAGAACGAGGTTCAAGAGGACAGAAGATGGCGATTGAAGTTGCTTTTAAATTTTTGAAGATTGTAGTTATCATGGAAGCAAATAAAGCGGAAGGGAGTTCCGCAGGTGGGAAGTGCGAGGAAAGAAACAGAGTAGATGTGGAGGTCGCATCTAGCTATTTCAAGATTAAAAAAAAATTAAAAAATCAACAAAAATAGAAAGGAAAATAGATGACTGAGAAAATGCGTGAGAGAGAGAGAGAGAGAAAGAGAAAGAAGAGATATAATGAGAGAGAGATAGAGTTAAATAAGAAGGTCTGATAAATAGAGAGAAGAAAATAAAGAGCAAAACAAAAAAAAAAAACAGTGAGAGAAAGTAAGAAATATTTAAAGCAAGAAGGGAAAGAAATAGGTAACCAAGAGAATTCAGTGAAAAGAAAGAAAGAAAGAAAGAAAGAAAGAAAGAAAGAAAGAATGAAAATAACGTAGGAACCAGAAAGAAAGAAAAAAGGAAGAAAGAAAGAAAGAAAGAAAGAAAAGACAAAGAAAACTCGGAAAACGATTAGCAGAAGTAAATGTATATGATAGAGACAAGGGATTTAAAAGACAATCGAGTAAATGAGAAAATACTGCTGAGGGAGAGAGAGAGAGAGAGAGCGAGAGAGAGAGAGAGAGAAAGAGAGAAAGAGGGGAGAGAGAGAGAGAGAATGGTAATGAAAGAGCGAGGGAAAAAAAGAAGAAAAAAAGAGAGAAAGACATAAAAATCAATGGAAGCAAACGCGCTTAAGTGTAGAAGAAAATTGCACAGAAAAGGCCGATGTGAAAAAAACAAACAAACAAAAAAAAAAAAAACCAGTGCAAAACTAAAACGAAAGAAAGAAAGCAGATCTAAAATGAGAGAAAAAAAAATCAAGAGAGAACGAGAGAGGGACAGGCAGATAAAGTGAATGTTAGACAAAGAGAAAGATAGACAAAGAGAAAAAGAAAAACAGAGAGGATCCCTTGACTTATCATGATTGAATATTTCTAGGATTATATACCATATTTTCTATT
>CAHIKZ030003722.1:2692500-2720000 GCA_903632075.3 Acanthosepion pharaonis
AAACAGAGCATTTACTTAAATACTTGTATCTATAAAAAAGAACGTTAAACATAAAAATGTCTTTAATAAAATAAATTGTGTTGTATGTTGAGACATAAGCTAAATTTTATTCGACGTTACGTTTCTTTGTATTTCGTAGATGGTCTAAATGTGTTATTCTGCTAGTTCAAAACCTTTGTTTATTGGGGTTGTGGATAGCTTCGTATTTTGAGAGTTTTATGTAGTTCTTCGAGGTGGGTTTTTCGGAGAAGTTTTTCGGTCACTACGTTCTAGAGAATAGGGGATGGATTTTAGACAACATTTTCGGTGATGACTCTTGAAATGAAGATATTATTGGGTGTCCGTAAGTTTATGGTAGATATCTGTGATTATGTGGATGTCTCTATTTCTAATGAGTAAACCTAAAAATGGCAATTCGCTACAATTATATTCTTGGAGGAATTTAATCTTCGGGTGTAAGTTTTGGAGCAGAGTGTGGAATTGGTTAATATCACCCCATGAGGATTTCCAGAAAATGATGCAATCATCTAAATATCGTTAGAGGCATTCTAGAAGCACTAGGGGACAAGAACATCTATAAATTAATCGAAACTAACATAGACAAAAATGCTATATCAAATATTACAAAACTCTGCACGTTACATAATAAGATATTAACAAAAATGAAAAGGATTTCCTAATAAACTTCGTACCAAAAACAAGCCATTTCTACGAACGACCAAACATTCACAAACCGAGAGAAATAAAAGCAGCTATCCAGACACAAAAATCTGAATGTATTAATATCACCCCCCACCATTCAGAGCAGGATCAGTTTGTCCAACTAGCAGACTCAGTAACTTAATAGGCATAATACTACAAACATTTACGAAACAGATTAAAATCTACATCAGAGACGGTATTCACTTCCTTACATCCATATCACAAGTAGATCTGGCAACGTTTGACATCAGTAACCTATTTAGCAGCAAACCCAATGAATCAGCTAAACAGTCAATGTCATTCTGGATTGAAAAATATCCAGAAACACTGCATTCTATTTTCACTCAAGAATTCATTATCGATAGAATAGACATAATTCTAAACAATAACACTTTTGAATTTGATGACAAAAGACTATATTCAAAACATAGGTACCGCAGAGGGAAGGAAAATGGCAACAACACATGTTACACTAATATTAGCTTACCTAGGAGAAAACTTGAATGAAAAGATATAACAAGTATATGGGGAAAATATAAAACCCACTTCAGTAAATCTTCAAAGCGATGCATAAATGACGGCTTCACTTTCCTGAAATCTATGAGGATTTCGAGAAAACTCTTTGTATCACAACATATCTACAAACGTAATCAAGGTAAACTTAAAAGTATGACTATATGTCAAACAGACAATTATTCATACCTACAAATACAAAAAAAAAAAAAAATTATCGACAAATTCAAACCAGCACTAAACAGACTATAAACACGAACACACACACAAATATCTAGGGAGAACGAAATATATATATATATATACAGAAACTGGTAAACTAACGACAAGCACACACAAACACTACACAACTGCATTATTTACATTATTCGGACTATTGCTCTCATCTTTGTCGCCATATTTATCAAAACGTTTCGGCCGTCGTACGCTCCGGCCTTCTTCAGGTGGTTGGAATGTCGAACTGGACCTTCAAGGACACATGGCAAAGTGGATAAAGGCGTTGGTTAGATCCAGTGACAGGACTCAAGAGTGTGAGTTCAATACCCGGTTAAGGCAGTGGAGAACTTTCAGAGGGAAATTAACAGGAGATAACTAATAACTGACATCCATCAAACATGGCACGTGGAACTAGAACAGTCTACCCCAGTGAGCGAAATAAAGGGTTCAGTTCGACATTCCAATCACCTGAAGAAGGCCGGAGCGTACAATGGCCGAAACGTTGTGATAAAAATGGCGAAAAAGATGAGGACAATAGTCAGAATAATGTAAATAATGTACATAATACCTCATCTCAGAAATATAGACAGACACTACACAACTTATGTGTACATATGTGTGTTTGCGTGTGTGTGTGAATATCTGTCAGTATATATATATATATATACTAATTCCTTATAATAAAACAATATACATATAAGGAGAAAAATATGTATACATGCTCGCAAAAAACACACGAATACACAATACACAAAAATGGAGATAGGTGTAAAAAGTCACAAGATGAAGGTCACGAGACTGTAAACTAATGTAGCGAAAATATGGAAAATAATAATATATTTAAAATATTATAACCAAAAACGGTTGCAGCTTCTCTCTTCTCTTTAATATATACACATTTCTCTCGTTGGAACATCTGTAGCTCCTACCATATATATATATATATATATATATATATATATGTGTGTGTGTGTGTGTGTGTGTGTGTGTGTGTGTGTGTACCTTAAGAAAGAGAAATGACAGATGGGGTTAGAATCCAGAATTCTTTGAATTTACTTTTTAAAACGTGCTTAATACAAACGTGGAGCAAAATATATTATTAAAATTTTGTTATTATAATATTTTACAATAAAAACATTTTTACATTGCATATTTTATTGTAATCTATTATAATAAAAATATTTTACTGCTATATATATATATATATATATATATATATATATATATATATATATGTGTGTGTGTGTGTGTGTGTGTGCGTGCGCCCGCCCGCGTGTGTGTTTTAGAGTGCTAAAATCAAGTCAATAAAAATGGGGATATTCTCCTGATAGTAATGAATATAGACTAAATATTGACATTAAGACTAATTCATCCATTAGGTTTTCTCCTATGAGACTAATGTATTTTGTACTGGATTTAATAAAAAAAAACAATGAAAAAGGCGAGGATTACTTCAACATTTAATGATCTATATATTGTGACGTCTAATGAACTCATTCTCATTAGAAAGCAATTTCATTGTGCGATTAGCATGAGTTATCTATTCAAAATCGGTAATGTTGTTCTGTATGCCAAAATATATGAGGAGCTGTCTATCAACCGAATTTTGATGAATACAGCTTGTTGTGGGATTAGAGCTGAAATAGGAAAAGATCAGTGAGGTTTTATTAATTATAATTATTGCGATATTTAGGATCAGACGTATATCAGAACGAGCGATATAGATGCAAAAGAATGCTTGTATTCTATAGATTAAAGCGTTTGATAAAGTACATCATAAAGAACGGTTGGAACTTCGAGGTAACCTTGAAATATTTGGGAAGGATATTGGAATAATCCTAGGTCTCTTGTCATATGCGAACTCCGAGAGAAGGAATTGTTTGGGTTAGCATAGGTACCTCCACAAGATCGCTAAGTTAAGCTTGGTTCAAAATATTTTAAATAAACATTATAATTTCTGATTTTCTTTAAGTTTTGAAGAAATGATAATTGATATTTAGAAGCATTTCAATCTGAGATTTTCATTTTTTTATAAAATGGAAAAAGAAGCATGGTTGCCATCTGTCAATTTTGCTGACTCAAAAAAAAAACAAGATTTTTAACGAAAATTTCGGACGTGCTGGGAACAATTACAAAATTTAAAAAAATGCCCCCAAGATACTTTGATCTTTCCTCTTTATAATAACATAAACATTTAGACGATAAAATTTTCTTTTCGTCAAGTTTGACGTCTTTTTCCTCATGCTATGCTCTTTTTTCAGCGATCTCATGGAGGTACCTAAATAAGCATCAAACTATACTGGATATCTGCATACGTTTAGAAAACAAATTCAGTGTGTGTGTGTGTGAGAGACAGAGAGATAGAGAGAGGAGAGAGATAGAGAGAGAGAGAGAGAGAGTTGCATAAGATAAGAATATGTATTCCCACCGGACTTATTCAAATTATGCAGTTAATAAAAAATAAAACTGTGGTGTTATGGATATCAGCTCGGGATGAGAACTTGGAGTGCCGAGTTCGAATTTCAGTCGAGTTCGTTATATTCATTTACTCACAAATAACCTTGAGAAAGCTATGAATCTATCTCTTCTCCTCCCAGCTATGGGCTGAATAGCAGGACCACCTGGATTCTTTCGCCTAGGTACCGTAGAAAGAAACGGCAACATACTGTGGGAAAATTTTCGGCCTCGTCAGTCATGTATCAAAAGATACATAATCGCCCAAACGTGTATCACGTATGGAGCCTAACTGACTGACCAGGGTATACTATGGATGGCCACGATCGTAACAATATTAAATAGGCAGATAAAGTTTTGAAAGCAGGTACGTAAATAAACTACAGGCACATCCCCAGAAGTAAGTAAAGGAAAGCCAGAAAAAAAGACTACCCACCACTAGTATGTATAGCTGTGAGCAAGAAAAAAGCCCAGTATGCGACAACTAAATCGGCAGGTGTATTAGGGTAGCGAAAGATGCCTTCAAAAAGCTAAGCAATATATTAAGAAACAGGACTTTTTTATTTATAAATCACAGTTTAGAGAACGTAACGCATACGCAACATCGGTGTTCCTATATGAGAGTGACTGCTTGACAATTTCCTCACTGACGAAGAAGAGATTTGAAATAACAAACAAGATTTATTGCATTTATTGTCGAAGTCAATTCGAAATAAATTCATACCGAAATGAGTTTAAAAACTTTACTTATGAATGGAAAACGGGATCAACGAAGACGTTTTACGGAAGATAAGAAAGAAAACGAACTGAACTACAGCGTAATATGAATGGTCTTATATATATATATATATATATATATATATATATATATATATATATAGAGAGAGAGAGAGAGAGAGAGAGAGAGAGGAAATGTGAGTTTGTAAACAGTGACTATTATGGCTAATAATGCAAGACTCTTCGATAGAACGAATCGAGTTCTCTCAGTCACTGGGTGTTTATCTAAAAATAAATACACTTAAAATTCACCTTCATCCCTGCCGTGCGCAAACGGCTTAGTGGTAGAATCCCTGATCCTAGCTAGAGGCAACTGGATGTCTACACACTGATGAGCTGTGATACAGCGAAACAATCTGTCTGTGGATGATAATATATATATATATATATATATATATATATATATATATATATATATATAAATATAGGAGATTTAATAAACATATAAATGAATAAATTCATTGAGTCCGATATAAGTCTCAACTGAAAAGTCTATTTTTCAGTTGAGACTTATATCGGACTCAATGAATTTATTCATTTATATGTTTATTAAATCCTCCTACTTATTTATGTATTTATTGTTGCTTGATCCAGCTTCTAATGCTCCAGTTGGCGCGGCTTGGTGATAGAAGTCGTGGCTCCAGGAGGCACAGTCTTATGGTTATATATTGAACTCAGGAGTAGTTCTGCCACGGAATATGTGAGTGAGCGGCGCTATGTGGGTCTGATATGAATCTCTTCGGTGTCGAGGCCCGGTTGGTACAGTTGGTATGTTGTCTGCTTGACAACCCAGCTGTCAGGGTTTCGATATCATCTGGTGGATGCGCACTGCTGATGAGTCCCAATTATAGGACGAAACGGCCGTCCAGTGCTTCCTCTATTTTTCAGTTGAGACTTATATCGGACTCAATGAATTTATTCATTTATATATATATATATATATATATATACTATATGACGTGCTAATACCCTTGGAAAAGGTGTGAATTCTCTTCTTCTCCCTCCAGCTATGGGTAAAATAGCAGGACAGACTGGGTTCTATAGCCTTGGATGGCAACTGGTCTAGGAGAAGGACAACTCTGAATTCAAAACCTGAGGGGGTTGTTTGGGGACCTTGTGGCACGTAGTGCACTAGGTCTCTGTAATCGGCCCTTCAAAAGTGTGGATGGTCCTGCACGAAACCTTCACCACTATAATCGAATCTCATGTGCCGGTGTCGGGGTGTCAGTTTCCGGCAAACTGATCTGCTTGACCCTCATGCGTCGAACGCGACGGGGAGAATATATATATATATATATATATATATATATATATATATATATATTAAAGAAGAACAGACCACTTTAAGTTTCCATTATAATAATTTATTTCACCGGAGCCCTTTTAAAGGATGCCAGATAGCACTTTCGGATTACCAAGTTTTTCATAACTTATATATATATATATATATATATATATATATATATATATTAGTCTAAATAAATAATTACAGAAAGAACTGAATATTTTCGCACACAGTACTAACTATACGGCAGTAAATGCTGGAAAATTTCCTCACAGATGAAGAGGAATCTTGTGGTAACACATATGGGGTTCTACAGAAGGTTACTGAGAATACTATGTACGAAACATGCAAGTAAGGAGCAGCCCCCGTACTATAAAAGGACGGTTGATATTTCTCGGCTAAATAATGAGGACAGAGGGCTTGGAGTATTTAACACTCATCGGATATTGAAGGCAAGACATACGGAGGGAAATAGTGTGTAACTCACTCGGTCCCACAAACGAATAATCGAACATGCGCTGGGGGCTATATTAAGGTGACAAGACTTGCTTAGAATGAAATGATAGTACTTGTTCGTCTATTCTATCTATCTATCTATCTATCTATCTATCTATCTATCTATCTATCTCAGTCTCTTCATATCTATCTATCTATCTATCTATCTATCTATCTATCTATCTATCTATCTCAGTCTCTTCATATCTATCTATCTATCTATCTATCTATCTATCTATCTATCTATCTATCTATCTCAGTCTCTTCATATCTATCTATCTATCTATCTATCTATCTATCTATCTATCTATCTATCTATCTATCCGTATAAATAAATAAATGTTTTCGCATGCGCGTATTTGCGTGCTCATGACAGAACTGATTGAATAAATAAAAAGTATCGTATTGTATACGGATAGCCAGGTGGTATATTCAGCTGACAATACCTGCTTAATGCTACCAATGAGATGAAGTCGTGAAAATCCAGTGAGATGAAATGATGTCACTTGTGCTATCTATCTATCTATCTATCTATCTATCTATCTATCTATCTATCTATCTATCTCAGCTAAATTAATAAATGAATAAATAAATAAGTAAATAAATAAATAATTGAATATTTTCGAATGCGCTTATTCGGATGCCCATTGACAGAACTGATTAGATAAACGTGTATACGGATTGTCGATCATACGCATGGTGACAATACCTGCTTAGTGCTTCCGAAGGGAGGTAGTTGTGGAAATCCATGACCGCCTTCTCACAGAATGAACACACCACGTAAATGAGAGATAAGTTGAAACGAAATCATGGCGCTGGTTCGTCACTGAGATAAAACGTATGTCCACTGAGTGATGGTGAGGGAATCGAAAGCCAATATAGCAACGAGATATTTATTGGAAAGGGGTGTCGCGTCGTGGAGTCGTTATTAGAAAGTCAGCATAGCAGAACGTTTTCTCTGCTTGTGTATTCGATCAATATTGATAACGCATCTGAGTCGCAAGTAGATTGTAAAATCGTAATTGATTAATGACCTGGCAACCTTCGTTCCGCCGGTAAATCACCGATCGATTATGAAATCTTTCTGAAATCTTATTGAGAGACGCTCCGTTAATCGTGCCGAAGGAAAATGATGTAATCTTCCAGGAAACTTACAGATTAATGATACTGTGATCTATCTATCTATCTATCTATCTATCTATCTATCTATCTATCTATCTATCAATCTATCTATCTATCTATCTGTGTTTGTTCATAGTTTTCTATCTATCTATCTATCTATCTATCTATCTATGTTTGTTCATAGTTTTCTATCTATCTATCTATCTATCTATCTATCTATCTATGTTTGTTCATAGTTTTCTATCTATCTATCTATCTATCTATCTATCTATCTATCTATCTATCTGTGTTTGTTCATAGTTTTCTATCTATCTATCTATCTATCTATCTATCTATCTATCTATCTATCTATCTATGTTTGTTCATAGTTATCTATCTATCTATCTATCTATCTATCTATCTGTGTTTGTTCATAGTTTTCGATCTATCTATCTATCTATCTATCTATCTATCTATCTATCTATCTATCTATCTATCTATCTGTGTTTGTTCATAGTTTTCGATCTATCTATCTATATCTCTCTATATATATATATATATATGTATATATATATATATATGTATATATATATATATATATATATATATATATATATATATATATATATATATATATATATATATACGTTTATTCCTCAATTTCATTTTCAATGATGTCCTCTTCATTTGAATTTACGAAACATCAGGATGTCACTAAATCACTTAAAATATCAAAGACACTTCTTCCTTGTTTAAAAATTGATATTTTAAACTAATTAATCTATCTATCTATATATCTATCTATGTTTTAGTATAAATAAGTAAATAATGGAAGGAAGAATTAAATGTTTTCGCACGGTCATGTTCGGATGCTCATGACAGAAATGCTAAAGAAAATAAAAAAGTACCTAAATAACAAAGATTAATTGTTTTTCTTCAAATTTTAGCGGAATTGAGACATTTTCAGATATTCTTTAGTGTTCTACTAACATCTTGTAATGAAATCTCCAGGCACTGATGAGGTCTTTCAGAATGTATAAAGCCGAATAATCCCGTTACGCGTGTCATGTAGTTAATTCACTAAGAGCTAAAATCTTTATGGTTTTGTATACATGGTCACGGAAGCATGTCACCAGGAACTCGTGACATCATCTGGAAAGCTTAGATCTTAATGACTGTGTAACGTTGGTCATCTAGTTCACCCCGGCATGATTCTATTTATTGTGTAGCTTGTGATGATTTTGTTATGCTGGGCATTCAGTTGCATCACTGGAAGCACATGACTAATATCTGTAAATTCGTCCATATTGACAGATTTGTCAACACAACATACTTCTCTTACATTATTTACATTATTCTGACTATTGTCCTCATCTTTGTCGCCATATTTGTCACAACGTTTCGGCCGTTGTATGCTCCGGCCTTCTTCAGGTGGTTGGAATGTCGAACTGAACCCTTTATTTCGCTCACTGGGGTAGACTGTACTAGTTTCACGTGCCATGTTTGATGGATGTCAGTTACCAGTTATCTCCTGTTAATTTTCCCTCTGAAAGTTCTCCCCCGCCTTCCCCAAGTATTGAACTCACACTGTTTGGGTCCTGTCACTGGATCTAACCAACGCCTTTATCCAGGCGGTGGTGAACTTGGAGAGGGGAATTAACAGGAGATAACTGATAACTGACATCCATTAAACATGGCACGTGGAACTAGAACAGTCTACCCCAGTGAGCGAAATAAAGGGTTCCGTTCGACATTCCAACCGCCCGAATAAGGCCGGAGCGTACAACGGCCGAAACATTATGATAAATATGGCGACAAAGATGACAATTGTTCGAATAATGTAAATAATATACCAGGATAACTTGTAATATTTTCAAGGGCTCTCATTAAAAAGTAGTTATACTATTGAATTAAAAAAGTAGGATACAATCCAATAATCCAGACTCTGAGAGTTCGTTAAGGAAGAGTTTAATGATTTCAATGTAGTTTTTCTTCTTTTTTTTTTTTACATCGGAATCTGAATATACTATTCACATTATTCGGACTATTGACCTCGTCGTTGTCGCTATATTTATTACAACGTTTCGGCCGTTGTACGCTCCGGCTTTCTTTAGGTGTTTGGAATGTCGAACTGAACCCTTTATTTCGCTCACTGGGGTAGACTGCTCTAGTTCCACGTGGCATATTTAATGGATGCCAGTTATCAGTGATCTCCTGTTAATTTCTCCTCTCCAAGTTCTCCACTGCCTTATTCTGGTGGAAAGTCTTCCATGTCGTGGATAACTTAATGATGAATTCGTAGCCAATTTCGACGTAGAAAAGGATATCTTCCGCTGCACACATTGAATAATACACGAAAGACTTATTAAACATGAATATATTTCAGTAGAAAAACATTTATCATTTAAGCAATGTGTGTCCGTTGAGAATACGACTATCACAATAAACTACCTCATTCAGTGACGTCTGATTAGTGTGAATGTCGACTTTGAACGACTAGAACGATCAAGTCGTCTGAAGTTAGGTAGAGTGTGAAACTCTAGATTAGACTCAAGTTGCCTTTTGACGTTGTGAAATGTTTTAGCCTGTCAAGGTAATCTGGGCGCTGAACACTTTAATTTAATGCTCGGTGCAGATTTTTTCTTTCCTTCATGATTTTTTTCTGGCTAAGATATTATATTTGTTTATCAAGTTTTCTATTGTTCGAACATAGTTGTTTTTCTTATATATATATATATATATATATATATATATATATATATATATATATATATATTACCAAAACAAAATAATTCCCATGCCTGAATATGACTGAATGAAGAGTCGAAAGTTCTTGCTTATTTAAGAAAAGACTTTATACATATACAACTTATAATTACAAAAACAAGGGATTTTTCGCGATTTTATATCATTAACTTTAGTAATTTACTCTTGGTATGAATGATTCTTTATAATAATAAAATGAACTGCACCACACATTTGATATATATATATATATATATATATATATATATATATATATATATATATATATATATATATATATATGTGTGTGTGTGTGTGTGTGTGTGCATGTGTGTGTGTGTGTTTATATATATATATATATATATATATATATATGTATGTGTGTTATATATATATATATATATATATATATATATATATGTGTGTGTGTGTGTGCATGTCTGTTTATATATATATATATATATATATATATATATATATAGAGAGAGAGAGAGAGAGAGAGAGAGAGAGAGAGAGAGAATAAGTGTATCAAATCCGTTGGAAAAATAGCCCAAGTGGATATTCTGGTAAGAGTTTTCTTTGATATTTTAAGTGATTTATTGACAGCCTGATGTTTCGTAAATTCAAATAAAAAGGACATCATTGAAAAATTAATTGAGGAATACAACGTAAACGCCATTTTTTATATTTTAAATATCCTTCTTTCGTTTTATGTACCATGTCCTTTCAGGACGAAGGCGATCATGGCTCTCCACCACTTCCTTCTATCCTTTGCAGCTCTCAACAAGTACCTTCTCTCTGCTACATCCCCCCAGACTCCAGTTCTGCCATTGTCCGCTAGGTATATCATCCGTTGTTTTCCATTGTCTCTCTATACCTCTATTCGACCCATGAGTATTTTCTAGGCCAAGCTTCCTCATTATGTGTCCTAGAAACTTCAGCTGCCTCTTTCTGATGTTAAGTATAAGCCTTCTCCTTGTCTGCTTTCTCTCTAAGACTTCATCGTTACTCGCACGCTCGGTCCATGATATCCTCAGCATCCTTCTGTAGAACTACATCTCCGTCACCTCGAGTCTCTTCTTCATCTTTGAGGAAATCGTCCAACATTCGCTGTTGCAAAGAAGGTTTAGATCTGGGATTCACGGTGTTGTTGATCATGCATTTAGATCGGCACATGATGAAATTTTCCAGGAAGCTGTGAAATTGATGTTCCTGTTTATACAGAAAAAAACCCCGAAAGATTCTGACAAAAGCTTTCATGAATCTTAGTGCAAAGCGATTCCGTAAAGTTAGTAGAATCATCAATATGTCCAGTTGAAAAAAAGTGCCTTGTTTTTGTTTTTATTTTAAAATGGCTACATATGTTATGTATATTACATATATTAAAATTAATTTTCGATTTAACTTTCCAGAAACAAAATTTGTATCTTCGAAAATCAAACCTCCTGATTATGCTTTCATGAAAGATTGTTAAAATTAATTAAAAAAAAAAGAAACATATGTTGTTTATGAAAACTAATAGCGACTTGCAGAAAAAAAAATTGAACATAGACAAATAAAATCTACAGAATATAATTCATAAGTCTACCATTCCTTCATGTATTGAATATTTATTTCTGTCACATCTGGTTTACTGCTGCTGCTATATATGTAAATATTCTTGATAAAATAAAATAAAAAACGCATCTCCAATGTTATTGATCCTGACCTGAAATCTATACTCCAGTCACTTTCTCACCACCGTAAGGTAACTTGCCTGTGCCTTTCCTATAAATATTTTCATGGTAATTGATCTGATGAGGTTTCTTCTTTGTTACTTGTACTTAATGAATATAAGCGTACTACGAGAGTGACGATAATGTTTCATCATCTTGCAGTTAAAATGGCTAGATATTACCTAAAATTTTATTCTAAGTTTCTCCTCTCGTAATTTGCACTTGTTAAACTCTCTTCCAGCTTCTTTTCCATTCAAATTTGATCTTAAAAAAATTATATGCCATGGACATTGTCATCTTTTCTCTTTTTAATATACTTTTGTCTTCCGTTCTCTCTCCTTAGTAATGTTTTCTTTTTCTTATATTCTCTCAGAACCTTTACGTTTTAGTGGCTTTATTACCTTGCTTGGGTAAAATGAAAAAAAAACACGAATTGAAGTTACCTGTCTAAGCAAACTGGAGACATGATTACACAGATTTGGTAGTTTTAGTATGTTTCTATTGAAAAAATATATCAATCTGTTTCCCCCCCACCACCACCACATCTTATTACTATAAACTATATTTTCATAGGTACATGTATTTTGGCTGATATCTATAGTTTTCCGAAACGGTGAAATTAACGTAAACCAGCCTAGATCATCGAAAGACTTATAGAAAGTGTACCCGGCGGTAATATTTAAAATTGAATTTTCTCTAGTAATATTGAACGGTTTACTCTTGATGATACTCCTTGAGTAGAATGTCTATTAGGACTCAAGCTCACCCCAGACCTCAAGTGAAATTCGCATATGTAATAGATCGTTAAAGAGGCCGGGAAAATGTTCCGTTCATTGTATCACCCCAGAAATGACCCAACTCTTTTCGCTCTGGTCTATCTTTAAAAGATCTAGATCACCGCCCCCCCGCCCCCCAAAAAAAAGAAAATGAAAAAAAACAAAAATTGGTAGGCTGGGGCTACTCAATCTTTACTTTAGAGCCATGTCAGATTTGAAGAGAGTTTACGCGGCCATTTGGGTGATGATCTACTTTCCCCCCCAATGATCACTTTACCAGTGATAAAACGTTGCTAGCCTTTTGCTATTCTATGGCAGACGAGCTACATTACTTACTTTTACCAGTTCGGACATTAACAATTAACCCTTTTCATTCCCATACACAGGGATGTGCTATTTGTATTCCGTTCTTTTTCATTCATAAGGAGAGAAGTCGACTCAGATTATTTCACAAAACTGTTGAACTGACATCAGGGAGTATGCTTACCCGATAACAACAATCTTAATCTATAAAAGCCTAAGGTATTGAGATGTTGCCAAATATATTTGGTAATAAAAACATTGTGACGCCGGCAAGAAGAAAGGAACACAAACACAGATGAAAATGTTTGAAAAAATTTGTATTGTAGGAAAAGAGAATAAAGTTTCATAGCAAACAGTCGGGTTTGTGGAACTTATCTGAAAGATGCGTCCTTATAACAGTTTTATATTTCCTGTGTCGTTTTGGCTGGGTTGAAGAAAATAGAGTCTTGACTTCTGTGCTTCAGTTGCAGTCTAACTCCTCACACGTGTCCTGGTGTTTGGATGACGGAGAGAGCAGACGGGGAACGTGTTGTCTCCGAGGGTCCAACAAGCAAAAGAGGAAGAGAGTTTGTAAAAACCGCTCTCGTTGGGGTTTGGTGAAAATCTAAAAAGGTATCCTGTGATTGGTTGTTTTTCATCCAATCGCAGGGCACCCAGTTAGCGACTCCGTAATAATTTCAATAAAGGTTAATAGTAACCTATCCGACATATCCTCAAAATTTGCATGCATTCCACCTTTTACGCCCTTTCAACTACCTCATTCAAAAGTCTTCTACACTGAGTGGCTATTGGTTGATTGATTCGTTTTTACGGCTTATTAATCCTTTGTACGTTATTTAAAGCCATGATTGTAAGACTTATTTTGTAGATAATAATGACTTAATGATACAAGTCTTACGAATTAACGCATACATATAGAGCGAAGAGACGGATTCGTACATCTTCCAATATATTCGCGCGTAAATGAATAAAACGAACCGAATTGGAATTAGAACTAGACTCTCCAATTAACAATTCCGAAGCATTATCCATGACACCAGCCGCACATCCAAGCTTACAGCACCTGGTATTCGCAAGAAGGTACCCATCTAGTTACTAAACGGGATCGACATTGCTTAATTTGGCGAACGTACGGTTAAATGGCGGCGAGAAATTGACTGAAGCAGAGACGCCAGATGGGGGTCAATAACAATGCTGATTCCTTCTTAGATTTTATCAACGGGCTCTAGATAGATAGCAGGGCACTGGATTCTATGCAGCAACAATATTCTAAGTATGAACTCTGAAGAGAAAAAGCCGTCTAGCCCGACACAGTGAATAAACCTTCTTGGAAGATGACCTAACAATTGAGTCAATATTCAAAAGTCTAACCACTTCGTGTCAGCCGAGAACTTTAGCACAAAAAAGGTGCTTGCAGTAACTGTCCATGAATGTCAGCATCAGCCATACTGATTGAAAGCAAAGAGAGTTCTCTCAAATGATTTCGTTAAATAAAACAATATTTACTTTTAAAAGAATACAGAAGGTAGCTAAAATTCGGATAAGGTTTTTCTTCTTCTATATGTCCCGTCCGAACGTTGGCGATCACCGCACTCCACAATGTCTTGTCCTTTCTAGATAATTTTTTTCTTTTTATTATCTCTCGTAAACTTTCGTCCCGCAATCCATTTACTGAAACTCGCTATGTATGGTATATGTTCTTTTTCCTCTGCATCTGTTGTCTCCAATCTGTCCCGTGAATAGAACAACAACTCTACTTTTTCAAGTCTCTGGCGGTTTTCCAGCATTTAATGTTATATAGGAGGATCGATATTACGTAACAGTTAGGTACACTTTACTGTATTTCTAAAGAGATTTTTCTGTTACTCAACACTTTTGCGTATCTCTTGGAAGGCATCTTTCTCTGATTCGATATGTCTTCGAAGTTCGGACTCGTATTTTCCGTCCTCTGTAAAACACTTCCTCGATATATAAATCTTTGTACTTGCCCGATTTTGTTATCTCCTATTGCAGTTCGCCGTTTCTCATATAGTCGTTACATGATATTCTCACTATTCTTCCGCAGATTTATATTTCTGTTGCTTCAAGTCTCTACTTTATCGCTGAGGAGATTGTTCAGCATTCACTGTCATATAATGACGGCATTATAAGAGGGCTGCTATTACATAACAGTTCAGTACTCTTTTCTTTTTTATCACGATTTTTTTTATAGTGGGCGCTAAATAATATTTTAGATTGCTCCTTAAGTATAGAATGAATGAATCTTTTATCAAACACAGTATATAACTGAGTATGAATTTATATGCAAAATAGATTCCCTCATAAAATATCGGGGATTTCTAAAATCACACGCATAGACGAGTTCAGAAGTTGAGAAGTGATGAATTGGAGGCGATTTTGGTCATAGTATATAGTATATTCGGAGCTGAATTATCCAGTGTGTGGAACTATTGGAAAACGACATTAAACTATAGCAGGCTTTAACCCAATAATTCTGAGTACACTTGGAGATACGATAGAGTTATTAAGGTGTCGATGGTTTTGATAGCACGAAGTCCCAAGAACAGAGATTTACAAGCCTTGTTAAGCTACTGATCACACTAGAAACTGTACAGAAAATGTTCGTTCATTATAAACCGCTTTAATGTGCCTGACCAGGTGTCTACAAAAAGGATTAGGTATCCATTCTAGCATACGTACAAACTCGAAACGCGAGCCATCAGTCATTAGTAACACGTTTAAAAGAAAAGCTGGGTGATAAATTTCCGGTAGTTAGAGAACTGGCCTGAGTCAAGAGTGTTTAGAATAAGAGATTTTTTTTATAATCCTAGACTAAGAAGAGCTCGTAAGCTGAAAATTGATAAAGAGATCATTTTCATTCGAGATCTAAGAGTAATACCGCATGAATATATATATATATATATATATATATATATATATATATATATATATATATAAAAAGGCTTAAACACTAATATTCCATGGTCATATTTTTATTCCATTGGAATCGTAAATACGATCCAATTCATCAGACCTACAAATTCAAAAAAGAAAACAGAAAAAACAACTCCGGAAATAAAAACAGAATTTAGAGAGATTGTAAGTATGAGGAGGAGGGAGATTAAACCTTAACAGAGAGAATTTTAGGAGAGGTGGGTGGAAGGGTTTAAGTAAAGAAAATGAATGTTGTCAGATGTCTAATGCATAAAGATACATTTTGTGGTGACATACACACACCATAGACAATCTAATGTTTGAATAATTGAGTTCTACCTGGATTCTTCCTCTTGAATTTTTATTCAAAAATATACATGTATGGGTATTCATATATTTTGCATATGTATGTATATTTACCACTAATATTATCTATCTATCTATCTATCTATCTATCTATATATATATATATATATATATATATATATATATATATATAAAAAGTTTAAAGAGCCAGACAAACGTACCTAGGTTTCATCTACGCGGATCGTCGGGGCGGACTAACGATCCACGTAGGTGAAACCTAGGTATGTTTGTCTGGCTCTTTAGGCTTACCTAGTTTGCTCTACTTAGCGTATTGAACATTTTGCTTAGTTATTTTTACTTTACTCGTGTCGGAGGTTTTTTTTTTTCTTTGAACTCTGAACTTAGATTCTAGACGATTATTTTCGCCGAAAGTACATGTTGTTAGTTCTTTCTTATTTTTACTCTTTTTTCTCCCTTGGCGCTTAGCTCCGGAGCGGGTATAATGGAGATCAAAGTGTTTTAGTGGACTCAGCAATTTTCAATCTGCTTGTCTGAATCATCTTCAAGAAGCGAGAGCGAGATGTAAAAGGTCAGCCAATCTAACTGATAGCATCTCACAATTCTAACACCTGCTCCATATGTGGCCTTCTTTGTAAATCACTAGCGGGTCTTAAATGCCACTTAAGATTATCGCATAAACTTTCATAACTGAATCAATAAGCTGGCAGATCCTCATACGTCGAAACCGACGGGAGAGTCCATTATATATATATATATATATATATATATATATATATATATATATATATATATATATATAATAGTGTCAGATTGGAGAGAAAAAATGTTTTAGTGGTGGCAGGAAAATCAGCCAATGGTTTTTATTTGTGAGGGCGTCAGTATTCACGTTGCGAATACAACGTATAAACTGTTCAGTTGTGTGGGATTAGAATTCCTCCTATGTAACGCCTATAATTTGGATCCATTACCTTCAGAGATTCATATATTTCACTCGAATTAACATATACCCTTTGAATTCGTATTTCTTCAGAAAACTATTTCACTAAATTTCATAAGACGTTATGGCAATTCATATATGTTAAAAAGTGAAGGAGGCTATGAGGATCCATGAAAGTCTACTTCTTAAAGGAAAAAAAAGATAATGGACAATGATATACTTTCCATGATATTCAGCGTGCATAGCAAAATTTCATTTCTTAAGATTTTTTTTCCTTTTTTCTTTCCAGTACATTTCATACTGTACAAGGCCCGAAGGCCAAGATACCGATTTAAACCAAAAAAATACTACGGAACAACGGCGGATAGAATACTACTTTCAGAGAATATCTTCAGCAGCAGCAGTAAAATAGTGAAGTGGCAAATGAAGAAGCTGAAACGTAAAAGCAAAGCAGCAATAGAGGCAGCAGCAGGCAGGCAAAATGAAAGTTAGGCTTAAAGCTGCCGTTGCTAGATAAAGTATTTCTTCCAGATGATAATACCCTTGATATTGAAATCGTTGGTTAGTTAATCTGGTGGCATAGTAATTGTGACAATACTCCCTGGACTGGGTTTTGCGAACTCGTATATTAGGGAAACAGATAACTGAGGAGAAATTATATTTCCCCAAAGATAAAATGTACACTTTAAGATTAAATAAAGCGTTCAGTTCTAATTTAATCTGATCGATAAAAACCGGAAGTGGTCCGGAAGACATAGAGGCCGAAAGTGTTGACAATGTCATGAATTCAGATATAAATATTATAATCATAGATTTTCATTCCGAAATTCAGGGTGCGGCAAAAGTAACTCCATTTTTTTTCCAGCTCAGGTGGATAGAACGACCTGGAGTAATTGAGTGGCCATCACGATCACCAGACTTAACACCATCAGATTTTTTTTTCTTATGGGGGGTACTGAAATATCTTGTTTACTGGCTCAAACCGAAAGCAATTCCTGAATTGAAACAAATGATTTCAGATAAAATACGTATATAATAATAATAATAATGAAATCGAAATGTGAAAAAATTGTGGCAAATGAAGGATATCAACAATCCCTGTTGTAGTTGGATCCCTCGGATTGACTGTAATAGACTCATTGAAGAAATCTGTTGTAGAGTAGTTTTTACAGTGGCGGCTTGTATTTCAATAAGTCGTCCTAAATTAGGTTCGACGTACAAGACATTAGGAACTTGAAATAAGAGTTAATGACGCAACAATCTAGTTGTGATGGTTGATACTTCAATGTCCGACATCGACTGACTCACTCAACACCACTGACCTCAACTGGCGACCGCTACTACTGCTACTACTACTACTACTACTTATTATCTGTGGGAGAGTCTATTACAATAGAATAGGTAATGTTCTGGTATAACAGAATCCTTGGGGCCGATGCCTTAAAGAAACAGAAAAAAGAAATTGTACTCACAAGTACAGCCCACACATGGCGAAAGGCTTTATCTATGTAAAATATGTGTGATTTTCTTTTTTAAAATTGCTCGGCCGAAAATATCATGATGCAATTTCTGACCTTAGGTCTTTGGTCGGGACCTGGAAAGAAATGTGTATACACCAGAAACCAAAGGAAATAATAATAATAATAATAATAATAATAATAATAATAATAATAATAATAGCTAGATTATTCAACCAACACATTTATCCACTGCTCCATGTGGATAAAGGCGTTGGTTGAGTAATCTAAAAAAGTGACGTCACCCAAAGATTTGTGAGTTCAATACCCGGCCACAGCATAAGGAACATAAACTTGGAGAGTTGAGTTACTAAAGAGTGTTAACATATTCAAGACCAGGCATGGCACGTGGAATTAGAACTGTTGTGGATTCCAGGATGAAATCCGGTCTTAAATGAATGATAAACGCAGGAATGAAATATAGCAAATAAATGTATTGACGTAATAAAACGTAATGAATAAGGCAATACAAATGAGTACAATAATACGAACGATGTAAATAGTTTAATACCTCATCTCGGAAATATAGACAAATGATAAGTTTCAACGCAAAATGTTTGGAATTTTCGACTGAACCTAGAATATATAATTTCAATTAAATAACTGATTTAAAGGGAAAGAAATTTAAATTTAGATACAATGAAACAATTTAAATGTTATATATATATAGATAATAATATAGAAAAATATATAGGAATTATATATAGAAAATCAGAGGAATTATTTTGTTTAATGATGTTCCGTACCATGCCATTTTTTAACAAGCTGGTAACTTTTGCAACCAGCAAGTAGATAGAGAAAAGCAAGCAAGCAATTATATTCTGCTGTGTCCGTCTGTGTTTATGCGAGGCTTTATAAATAAAATCTGATGAGAATCGAACGGATACTTCTGCTTCTACGAAACGCGGAAATTCCCCATGGGACAAATGCCCTCTTGTATATACAGTTCAGTTTTCGTTAAGCCGCGATAATGCGTAAAGGCGAAACATTTTAGATTGAGTTATCGACTCGCAACCAGCCGTTTCAGAAATGTCGATCGACCCAACCCCACCCAGTAACACATCCGAACGTTCCAGAGTTTGGAAATCGTTGGCCTCGCCGCAACATTTGCCACATAAAAACGGAGGCAACGCGTTCCACAGACGCAGCGTACGGATTCAGAGACTTGCACTACAAACAAAGTATTATTTGCTTCGAGCCCGTCCCTGTCTCTTTCTTCTCCCACCCTTAATTCTCCAGTTTGACTTGCCTCCACACCCTAACGGTAAACTTCTGTTCCCCTTCTATTGCTATTTGCTAAAATCTGCATATATTTTTTTCTTCTATGCAAATCTTTTTTTTTTTTTTAAACACTTTTCCCGCGCCGTTCCTCTGTTTTCTTGTGCGTTCTTACAGAATTTCGGCATAAACAGGAAACTGGAGGTTTTCGCGTTGCTGCAGGTTGTAATTGCGTTATGTTTCTTTCGGGGCGTTGGCTTCCTATGTGCAAAGTCGGTATAACGTTTTATGATGTAACACACACACACGTAAAAGAGAGAGGGGTAGAGAGAGAATGATCGAGAGAAAGAGGAGGTAGAGAGAGAAATGCAGACCTTCATTCTCGAACAAAATGTCGGATTGAGGTAAAACATCAACTGAAGAAAACTCTTTCTAAATTTGTTATCGCTGTGTCCTTTTCTAAAGAGATTGGTTCGAAAACCTAGCATCATACACATACACATACATCAGTGTATATATACATATATATATATATATATATATATATATATATATATATATATATGTGTGTGTGTGTGTGTATATATATATATATATATATATATAGAGAGAGAGAGAGAGAGGTGAGAGGAGAGGATGGTAAAGGTTGAAAGATATATACATGTAAGTGTGTAGGCATGAAAGAAGAGTCATTGGTAGCTTACGGGAATAGGACGACTATATATTCGGTTCACCAAATATTTTTTTTTTACGTCTGTTTACTCAGAAGGCCGTAAAGTTCGTTGATTTCTTTTACTTTAAGTTTTCTACTTCAAAGATGAAAGTATTTCACATCATGGGAAAAACATATCAATACTTTCTTTTTTGCTTTTTTTATTATCGATTTTGCTTCTGAATTTTTCTTCCTTCCTGCTGTTCCTTCTCCTCGTTTCTTCAACTTAGTGAGTTATTACTCAATTCTACTTTCAGGTTCTTTTTCTTCTCATTATTCCATTCGTGTGTTATTTCCTCTTCTCGTCCAATCCTCCATTCTAGTTATTCCTCTTATTATTATTATTATGCCAATACTGAGTTATTTCTTCTTGTTCTTCCATGCTGTTTTTAGTTCCTTCTACTTTTACTTCTTCTTTGTCGTCTCCTTCTTCTTACATTCGTGAGATATTTCTTTTTTCCCAGGTTCTTTACGTTTGTTTCTTCTTCTAGATATATTTCTCCCATCATTCTTCCAGATTCTTCTTCTTTTTCTTCCATTAGAGAGTTCTTCCTTCTTGTTAAATCCTACTTGCAGGTTCTTCTTCTTCTGTCTACATCTAAATCATTCTTATCATGTCTTTCTTCATACACTCATTTTTCTAATCCATTTGATTGACATTTGATATTGTTTTCATATCGCGATTTCCTTTTGTTATGGTCCAGGTTAGGACCAAGGAAGAACAATACGAACACAAGAGTAGAAATAACGAAGGTATATTACACGAAATAATAATAAGATGTAGAAGGTGTTAGTATGACTGTCAGTCTGGTTTGGAGTGAACTACTATCGGCTCGACTCGATTCGGTATCTAGCCCTCCCCCCACGAGGGTTGCATGTGGCACAAGGCCGAGTTCACGTGGGTTTTCCGAGCCCGTAGGCTCTGCCAAAAAATGCCCGTAGAAACTGTAAAAACAGAATCGGGTGGGTCATCCTCCCCGAACGAGACTTTGCCCTACGGCGGAGCCTCGTCCGGGTTCCTCTCTGCTCAGAGGCAGAGAGTTCAACCGTCAAGCCGAGAAGTTCGGCTCGATTCGGTATCTAGCCACCCACCACGAGTGTTGCATGTGGCACAAGGCAGAGTTTGACGTGGGTTTCCCGAGCTCGTAGGCTCGGCCAAAAAATGCCCGTAGAACCCATATAAACGGGATCGGGTTGGTCAACCTGCTCGAACGAGACTCTGCCCTTTGACGGAGCCTCGTCCGGGTTCCTCTCTGCTCAGAGGCAGAGAGTTCGACCCTCAAGCCGAGAAGCTCAGCTTGATCCGTCCCTCTCTCTTGAGAGGCGAAGTGTTAGGAAGAGTTCATTCTGTAGTTATAGGTAAGGACCCATGACACCTTTACAAATATTGTTTTCTTTTTATGTGCCGCGAGCCCATAGGATGTGTGTGATCATGACTCTCCACAACTACCTTTGTAGGTCTTACCAATGTTTATTTTTATTATCTTCACACTTCTCTATTCTGCCATACATGTACATAAGCAAGTTAAATACGTCACTTCTAAATTGTCTTCACGTTCCAATTGCATTCAGCAAACTCGTCAGCTGAGAGAAGCAGTGATTAGTAGAATGTATTCATAGAGTTTTTACAGCCATTTCATTCTAGAATAACAAAAAAATAGGCAGATCAGCTTATTAGATGATGATTTTTCAAGCGTAGCTTAGACGTGACACAAGGCTGATCAACCTAGTGTGGATCGAATTCACAGCTCAGTCATAACTGTTCTAGCGAGACAAGCTTGCTAAACATTGCACCACGTTAAGATACAAAAAATTGAATTTCTAGGCGTAGCATATTTGGGACACAAAGACGAAAGTATGGGGCACGCAATGAGGATCGAACTCACAAATCAGTCGTGACTTTTCCAGCGAGACAAGCATGCTAACCATTGCACCACGTCGACATACCCACGGATGATTTTCTAAGATCGAACTCACTTCAATCGTAATTGGTGTAGCAAGACAAGCGCGCTAACCATTACACAACATCGAAATAGCATAAAATGATTTTCTAAGCTTAGGATTAATGCGATTCAAGCCCGAAAGCATTGGGCACCCAGTGAGGATCGAACTCAATACCCAGTCGAAATTGGCCTAGCGAGACAAACGTGCTGACCATTACATCACGTCGAGATACCTGCGAATGGTTTTCTAAGCGTAGTTTAGGTTAGGTGAAAACACAGCGAGGATGGCACTCGCAAGAGCGAAGAGCGTGAAACATTAGATACCCACGAGGAGTTTGAACTCAAAGCGTGAAACACACAGCGAGGATGGAACTCGCTACTCACTCGCAATGGTGTAGCAAGACAAGCGTGCTAACCATTACACCACGACGAGATGATCCACGAATGATTATCTAAGCGTAGTTTAGATATGGCGCAAAGGCGAAAGCGTGAAACAACCAGCAAGTTTCGAACTTGTTCCTCAGTCGTAATTGATCTAGCGAGACAAGCGTGCTCACCGTTACTGTGCAATGAAGGGTTCTCGCCTTATTAGATGGAAAGTAATGATAGACTGAAATTAAAATAATCTAGGGCAGTTATAATAGCGGCTGCTAAAAATATTCCCAAATTTCTGGTATGGAACTTGTATGTAGATGTTCTTATGTAGGTCGGTCAACTGGATGCTGAGTAATGACCAAATCTACTGGATGCTGAGTAATTACCAAATCTACCGGATGCAGAGTAATGACCAAATCTACTGGATGCTGAGTAATGACCAAATCTACTGGATGCTGAGTAATGACCAAATCTACCGGATGCTGAGTAATGACCAAATCTACTGGATGCTGAGTAATGACCAAATCTACCGGATGCTGAGTAATGACCAAATAGAACATTACACCAATGCATTAAATATCTCGAGTTATTTGTAAAGAATTATTTTTAACCCTGAATCAAATGAAAATCTATATTCGACAGTTTTCAGTTTATCTAATGTGAGAAAATATGTTTCATTTGTAAACGTTTTTGACGATAATAATGATTTACTGATACAAGTCTCACTGATTATCCCATAGCTGGGTGTGAGAAGAAGTGGATTCATACCAGAGTATTTACGCTTAAGTGAATATAAAGTGTCCCCGACTGGAATTTGAACTTGGTTTTCCTATTTTCATTTCTGAGACCTTACTCATTACACTATACGCACATCCATGCTAACAGGACCTGGTATTCACAAGCGGTCACCCATGTAGGTACAGACCAGGCTCGATTTTTCTTATTTTGGTGATCGTACAGGGAAGGGCGTTTCAACGTGATATCACCATAAGCTGAGTAGCTATTGGACTTTTGGGTGAACAACATTATTACAAAAAAAAAAAATCACCTTTTCTATAAGGATCACCTTTGTTGGAATCTGTTTTTCAGCACTATATGGCCGTAAGCCCATGAAAATATATTCTAGCTGTCACGTAAAGGCAATCAATAAGTCTCTATGGGCTCAGCTTGTCACCACCCAAAATCCCGCGAAAGAAAAAGCTAAGCCCTCGATGTTGACTTTTTAACCTTTGAGTAGGTTTGCAACTAATCGCTACTAATCCGTTGCGAACTCTGTCTGCTTTATCATATGTAGCAATGAATTTGCCGGTAAAACAATCGTATGAGTATTCCAGTAATTCTTCTCCATTTCATTTTTTTTCACCTGATGGAGATCTTTTAAATGAGGTCTGGCGATAGGTCTAACATATTTTCTTAAGACACGACATATCGTGATTTTTCGAAACCGTATCTTGGATTCAAATAAAGGAGAAAAATCACCTCCTTGCTGTTATCAGGTCTTCACTAGTGTCATTCCGGATCTTTATCAGTGTCCTTTACATATATTCTTGATATGTCGATAATTTTTGTAAGTGGAAGCGTTGTTTTACATTATCCAAGCCATGAAGTTATTAAACATTTCTCTGTCTCTTTCAAAACAGTACAACGACACCTTTTAAAGATTTTGAATCGTATCATAGCTATTACTTTGAAATTTCGAAATTAGGATTATTTCATTAAAAAAAGGTTACAATTTTTAAATTCAGATTTTCAACCTGGAAACTTAATAAGCGTTTTGACGTTAATAAGCTCAATTCTAGCGTTCAAGACCCAATCTCTCTCAACTAAGAAAGGTTCTAGATTTTATATATATCCTATAGTTTTCTGTTTGATCCTGCGTGACAATTTTCAGGATTCGTGCCCCCATATTCATTTGCTTTTTGCTCGGATTGTGTGGTCAGTTTGGCTCTCGAAAACAATGGTTATAATTTTTTATTTGACCTAGCTCTTTAATTATAATTCGTTTAGTAACGGTTAACCTTACATCATGTATATTTTCAATTTAGTTTAATTCTTCACCGTTAATTCCACTGAAAATTTTCCCATGATGCTCTTTAATAATTACACCTTTAAGTTTCCAATGATTTCTTTAACTTTGCTGATATATAAATTGCGACATCTCTTACTTGAACGCTTACTTGCGACGTAAGTGTATCTTATTATTCGATATTCTGAGAGCGTAATGTAACTGGCAGGTCAGCTGTCATGAGTCACACATCAGTGAGATGTAGCCTTGACATTACTACATATGGGGAAGAATGTAGACATAATGTCCAATGACGTATTTTTCGTTTTATCTGACACTAGTGGATAGAAATCTTATTATTAAAATGACTTCAAAAGATAGATCAGATTTTGTCTTGCTTTTAAATGATACAGATATCTTTCTTAATGTTGGTTTCCTTACGGAACCTGATGTCTTTCTTCTCAGTATACTTGTAGAATCTCTCTCTCTCTCTCTCTCTCTCTCTCTATATATATATATATATATATATATATATATATATATATATATGTGTGTGTGTGTGTGTGTGTGTGTGTGTGTGTGTAACAGTAAAATTATACAAAATGTAAAATATCGGAAAAGCCACTAAACAAAAAGTTACTTTCACCATGTTTTCAGATCTATTTTGACACCATTTTGTCGTAAAAAAAACAAAAACAAAAAAAACACTTTAATTATTCAGCTAAAAAGAGAACAGGTTAAAATAGTTTTTGTCAGCCCTCCTCTCTTCCCACTATTGAGAGGAAAAGAGTCATTAAGGCGAAAGTAATGGTATATCTTCATATTTAAAAGTTCATTCAAGAACTAAATCGGTGAATAAATATAAAAGAGGAACATTATAGGTTTAACTCACAACAGGAAGATGATGATCATTTCAACTAAGAACTAAAGAGATCAATTAGAAAAGGTCCAACTCAATCCATTAAAATTTTGGCACCTGAGAGAAGTTTCAGGTACGACAGTCCAAAAAGCAGGAAAACAAACATGAAAGTGCAATCGTATGCGAAAGGTATGAGGCACAATGTTACTCCATCACAGTAAGTTACAAGGTTAAAGAGGGTGAAGACCATCTTGAATAAACTGGAAAATGATCCTAGAATTTATATATATTTGAACTTTATTTTAATAATTCACAACCTTCCGATACATAGCTATGATTAGTAATGACGAACATATCATTTTTTGTTCATGATCGATTTTTTCATGAATCTTATGTTAAGTTTTCGAAAAATTATACATTCTTTTTTCTATAAAGTGAATCCAGTAGTGTTATAAAAACCTCGGAGAATTCCAGTAAGATATATTTAATCATTTCTAAGATACATCGGTCCAGAGCTTGATCTAACAAATGGACAAATGTATAAAAAATAATCCATCTCTCACTTTCGAATTCAGACAGCACTTGTTCTATAGTGGCTTCTACTCAAGCAGTGAGTGGAAGTGTTGCATTCATGCATTTCTCCAGGGCATAGTACGAAGTGAACTTAAGAGATGAAGCTGAAATTTGAACTCGTATGGCCGTTTTCATTTAACTCGCTGAATATAGTGATGACACTCGTACTTCCTGGAAAATATTGTGCCCATATAAAATGCTGGTCGTCGTGATTTTTCGACTGAAACCGTTTCGATACACGTGTTGAAGCGATTCATTTAACTGATGAGCTGTGAGGAGAAAAGTCTGTATATATATATATATCCTTTTACGATTGATGGGCAAATAAATAATTAAAGTGGTGAAAAATGAGTTTAACGCATTTCGTTCTTCTTCCTCGGACTAGAATGTCGTATCCGGTACTTTTTTAAAATCATTAATCACCACAAATAAAATAATAATAATAATAGAGAGACAACTTTTTTTTAATAACTTCTTGATAAATAAAAATATTCTGTCCTTTATATATATATATATATATATATATATATTGTTTCATAAATAGTATATATATATATATATATATATATATATGTGTGTGTGTGTGTGTGTGTGTGTGTGTGTGTGTGTGTGACGTCGTCCCCGGGTCGCAGCGCCAATGACGTTCTATCCTGGTCTACCACGGCACCAACTGTGACGTCCCTAAACAGCACCAATTGTGACGTCCTCGCCGCGGCGCCAGCTGTTTTCCTCGCTGCTCCGTTCGGGTGTCGCTTCCAAACGTGACGTCCGCCTGTCGCGTAGTCGTGTTGTCTCGTCCTGTGACGACCAACTGGCTTGGTATCGGTCGCGGCACCCAAATATAACGTTCTAACCTTTTGGTGATTCGGGTGGAATCTGGTTAGATTTGATATCGCCTATCGCTCCCAACTCGCTTCCAACGCCTGGTTACCAAGGTAACTGCATTGATCTCAGTCTGCCTACCCACGTTGTGAATTTATCTTAGGCAGACGAGATCAATCAGTGGTTGGGACCGTAA
>CAHIKZ030003722.1:2725000-2755000 GCA_903632075.3 Acanthosepion pharaonis
TCCCTCTCCTCAGACGCTTCGCAAACGAACACAAAACCGTCGTTTCTTTTCTAATTGTGCCAAGGAAGTACCCCAAATTGTCTTTGTCTTATGCCGACCGACAGACATATTTGCATTATCAGTCGTGTGTTAGGTCGAGTATTTTATAACTCAGCTGAGTATCGGCTTACTAAACACTGTTCGTTGTGCTTTGATACATACGGAGAATGGTTTGCTAGATTCCCATATTTTAAATATTGATAGAGGACAGAAAATATCGACATTAAGAATAGAAAGGGATATTTACTGTAAAACTAACGAAGAGCTGATTTAGCAAACATAATATTTGGTCACGGTATTCTAGGTTCATAGCCCACACTTAGCTTCTGTTTATCGTGTTGTACACACACACACACACACACACACACACACACACACACACACACACACACACACATATATATATATATATATATATATTGTGTTCTATATATATATATATATATATATATATATATATATATATATATATATTGTTTAATATATTGAAATCTAAGTATCATCTTAGGGGATAGGGAAAGAGTTGGATGAGTCTAATGGTGATTATGCAGGTGTTTGGAGTGATCCCTAGTGATAGCGAGCTTATGCATCAATTCATCTTTCTACAGGGCTGAAGACTCGGAAACAGAAGAAGGTGGAAAAATTAAAAAAAAGAAAAGCAGAGTCTTATAACAACCATAACAATATTTGTAACCTCTGCCAACAGGAAAAATTAGCAATAATGGCATTTCCGGATCCAAAGAACTTTTTCAATCAGAATTCCGAAGTTTTGAGACCTTGCTTACATATTTAGCACGTATGGGTATGATTCTGGATAAAAAATATATATATATATATATATATATATATATATATATATACATTTCAATTACCCCAACACGACCGATATATTTATAATACCCTTGATTTTCTTCTATTCTCTCTTCATCTTCTCCTTCCTTCTTCACGTCCTCATCTTCCTTTTATGTTACACCAAACGTCGTGCGTTTGTTTATTTATTTTAAAAAAATCATATAGCGTTCATTAGTGTTTTTAAAATAATAAAGTGTTAAAAAGACGTTTGATAAATTCGCCTGAGGATCCCGTAAGATTGAAACCAAGGTAGCGGATTCAACTGCGCATATATATATATATATATATATATATATATGTGTGTGTGTGTGTGTGTGTGTGTGTGTGAGTGTGTTGAGGAGGAAGAGAAAAGGCGAGCATAACTATTACTATCTGCCATCCATCGTAAGATGGATGTCAGATATTAGTAGAGTGTGGCTGAGAACAGAGCATAAAGTGGCCTCATGTTTACCAACCGGAAATACGTGCAGCCACGCATTGCCCTGGGTGACATGGCACTACAAATACTCCGATATTATGAGACTGTTGATCATACAAGTCTCTCTAAGCGTTACCAAAGTGTTCGTGCTGACTAACGACCAGTCGGTGGCAGCAGCCAGCTAAATATTTAAAACCCGTCTATTTTTTCCGAAAAATTAGTTTTAATTCTTATATGCAAAAACGACTCTAAGTCAAATTTCACTTAGTATCCCAGAAGGAAAGTAAAAAAAAAAATTAAAAAAAATGTGTATTTAAAATCTTTTTTACCACCTCAAGTTGCCGTCATCGTCGTCATCTTCTTCTTCAGATACGCCTGAGTTATTTTAGTATTCAGTCAGGATCGGATCCATTTATCCTTAATCTTTCTTTTTCTTCAGTTTACACAAAAAAAATACATTTTTTTTCTTTCGTCTTCATTCTGTTCTTTTTCTCTACAGATCTACTACTAATAATACTACTACTTCCACTTCTTCTTCTTCTCCAGCTACTACTACTACTACTACTACTACTACTACTACTACAACTACCATTACTCCTCCTCCTCCTCCTACTACTACGTCTTTTTACAGTTATTCTTTAGATATTTCTGAGTTATTTTGGTGTTCCGTCAAGATCGGAGCCATTTCTTCGTCATCTTCATTTTCTTCTTCAGTTTACAACAAATCATTCCGTCCTTGGCAAGACGTTAAACTACGTTCAGCAGCAAGGTCTCTGATCAGAATGTTTTGAGGAGCGTAGAACCACCTCTTAATTGCTGGTGTTCCCAGGTTCACCCTGAACCTGGATGGTAGCATCTGTTAGTGCCCCAGCTATGAGCAAATAGTTAACACCTAAACTGGAGTCAAAACAGTATGGAAGTGTAAAAATAGGTTTTAATACCAGAAGAACTTTGTCAAAAAATATGACCAGTAATACATGATTGTCAGCAATAAATTTTTGAAAAAAAAAAATTACCACCGATGCATTTTTAAAGAACACACATTACCGGATATAGATTTTTGAAGGAAAAAAAAAATATTACCAGCAATAAATTTTTGAAAAAAAAATTACCACCAATGCATTTTTAAAGAACACATATTACCGGATATAGATTTTTGAAGGAAAAAAGAAAAATATTACCAGCAATAAATTTTTGAAAAAAAAAATTACCACCGATGCATTTTTAAAGAACACATATTAGCGGATATAGATTTTTGAAGGAAAAAAAATATTACCAGCAATAAATTTTTGGAAAAAAAAAAAAAAAATAACAACAATAAAAAATGTCGGCTTTAAATAACCAACTTAGGGTGATATGCCGTAAAACAAATCAAACAAACCAGCAAAACCTTATTCTTGTTTTTCGTGTTTTTCGTACAATTTTTATTACTTTTTCCTTTTTTCCATTATATATATACATATTTCTTTCTTTTTATATTAATTTTTCTTTTTCTACTCTTCCTTTCTTCATTTCTCAGTATAATTGGTCATTTTTTTAAAAATGACATTCTCTATTTTGTTCTCTTTGATTCTTTGTTTCAAGTTTCCTTTCTTTCTTTTTTTTTCTGACTGATTTTGTCATCTAACTTTGACATCTTAATTACCATTTCTCAATATATTTATCAGGATATCATCATTCTCCAATGACGTTAAACCCAATCTTTTCTTAGGTTTCTCAATTATTTTTTTCTGAACCGATGGTTATGCTTACTCACCATTTTTTATTCGTTTTATATTATGTTCTTCCCCTTGAATCTTTTAACACTAGTTTTCTGGTTAATAGATGCAAGATATTTCTTCAAATCTTCAGCGCACGTATCGCAGACGCCAGACAGACTGTTCATTGTTTATCGAATCGCAAACATCAAATCTAGGATTTTTTCCAAGTTCTCTATTTATGACACTATACTGAATTCATGTTTAGCAGCTTTTTTGTTTTCTGTATTGAGTTACTGGTACTTTAGAAACATTAGCACATTTACTTTTTACTATTGGTTATGATGACTTTGTCACGTTCGAAATCTGGCAAATTATAATTTTTGGTTTACCATATTCAAGCGAATGTGTAGGTTGCGTAATTGGTTAAACGCTTGGAACGAGAAATTGACGAGGCAAGTTAAATTTCCAACCGAATTGCTCATCTTAGCCTTCACGAAAATACTCTTTGGGAGCAATAGAAATCCAGCACCTCTCTCTCTCCCCCTTCTCTCTTCTTCTCATAGCCATGGAATAAATAGCAACGCAGAACGAGTTATCTACCTGTGGTTGGCAAACATTCTGTGGGCTTACCCCACTTAACTAAAACCGGGGCTAGGGGACGCTACTTAAGCTTATAAATAGGCGATGATGTTCTTAGTCATTCTCTTTACCTTTTTCTTCTTAGTCAGAAAGATGTAGTCACATGTGGTAAAAAAAATGTCCTCCACTGATGGAGAGTTTCCTTTAGTTTCAATATATTACTTTTCTCTCAAACGTCTCTTATACACATTTAACACACAGAAACACATTCTCTGGGTTTAAATGTTTTCTATGAAATTAGTTTTTTAATGGTTTCTTCTTATATTGTGATTGTATACGATTGTTAATGTAGGGTGTTCCAATAACTTGGACTGATTTTAAATGTGAATTAAGCGTCTGATGATTTTTTTTCTTTCAGATTTAACAACTTCAGTCTTTAGCATCTTTAAGCGTGGAAAGATACAAAATCAAACAACGTGTTAAAGTTTCAAGAGTGCAATTGGAAAAAAAATGTTCGTAAATTCAAATTCGTGAAAACACCATTGCGTGCTCGTTTACGCCATTCAGCAGAAAACATTGCTGCAGTGCACGAGAATGTAGCCGAAAATCCAGGCACCTCTATTCGTCATCGCGCAGGGGAATTGAACTTCTCTACAACAACGCTACATAGTTTCCCGTTGCACTCTCATTTGGTCAGTAATATTGACCAAAGAAATCCCGAAATGCATTTCTGTTTGAACGTCCATTTTCGTAATAGGCTTCGATAATTTTAATACGTTAATTTGAATTCGTTGGCTTCTTTTATAACTGAATAAGGTATGTTTTTATTTCTTTCATGTTCTTTGATACAGATCCTCATCCAGTCTACTGTAGTTTCGAGGTATGTTCAAAGATCAATTGTTGTGGTTTTGTAAGAAAATTCTAGTTGAACTAATCCTCTGACTGCTTCGGATCTGGGAACATACAGCCAATCAAAATCAGCCTTAAAATAGTGCATGCAGTGGTAAGTGAGAAGCTTTCTCGTTTTGACATCCGTTAGTTTAATGTCAGCCGTGGACCAGTTAAGGATGTTGAAACTGTATTCCTCCACAGGGCCAACCAAATTGTTCATGGCTGATATTTTGTTTTCTGAATTCAACTCTTTTCTTACATTCTCCTTCATTTGGGAATGTTGTATTCCATTTTCTTTGCTGACATCTAGGTATTTATAAGCTTTTTCTTGTTCCTGTTCCTTAATCTTTGTGACAATATCTAGATCTATTGAGATCCCACGTACATATATCGCATATGTGTACACAGCAAAACAAAGTGTAAGGAGAAACAAAATGCATGGTCTTACATATAATATGAAATTACTTCTGTGTCTGCAGAAGCCATGTTTACAATTGCAGAATTAAATTTGATAAAGACTGAAGTTGTTTTTCTTTTTACAATAATACACAATTTCTCCTTTTCTTGAATGTTACTTTTGCACACTTATCTAATCCTAAATCCATACTGAGATTATCATTGAAACATTTTACAGTATTGGCGATATCCGTCAACTCATTGTCATCTTTCGCAAAGAGTTTAATATCCACGTAGAATAGGTGATTAAACACTTTCTTTTTTACTTTGTATCCATAATTATTACTGTTTAGTCCATGCTAACGGAGTGTTAAGGAGAGACAGAAGAGAAAGTGGCGACAGGGGATCACTTTGATATATTCCTCGTCGGACATTCTAAGAATGAGAACTGACAGTTTCGTTGGTGCGTTTTAGGTATAATGAGTTTTTTCCACAATTCTAAGTTATATTTAAGAAAATTTACTCGTACCGAAGAAACCTTGTACATTTCCAAAGCCTTAAGGATCTAAGATAGGGGCAAAGGCTTTACGCTAATCTGCGAGGGCTATGCTGATATTGATACTTTTTTCCTGCAATTTATTGTAACGGCGAAGAGCTATGGCAGAAACGTTTATTCTTCCTTTTGTATTTCCCCAGTTATGGGCATTATTATATCCATGGTATAATAAAATCAAACTTCGCCGTCAGAACGGAATGTCTGAAAGTAAAACGAATAATAAAATGCTTGATTCTCAGTGAAACTTTTATATTAAAAGACATACACAAATCTATATATAAATCTATACACATGTCCCACGTACATATATTGCATATATGTACACAGCAAAACAAAGTGTAAGGAGAAACAAAATGTATGGTCATACATATAATATGAAAGTACTTCTTTGTCTGCAGAAGCCATGTTTATAACTGCAGAATCAAACGGGCCGGATTCATCTATGTCCCAGACGAGGCATATTCCACTACCGGGAAACAGCGAGTACTGTGTTTTTTTGTTTTTTTAATTGAGCGCCGCAACGTGGTGTTTCTTTCTATATCCCGGAAAGATATATTCCCAAAAGAGAAACGGCACTATATACATTTAAGATAGGAAGGAGATTTAGCCTCTGTCTGAGCTGGGGGGAAGGTGTGGGCTAAAGAATAAACCTTTTCCTTTTGGCTTTCTGTAAAAGAACAGAATTTTGACAGCCGCTTGCGTTACTGTATGATGTAACGTCACTATGCCGCTGTCACGTGGCCAATGTGACTTATCTCCACCAAGGGGATAGAAGCGCCTTCTGTATCCCTATGTTAGTATTAGTATTATTGTGAATAGCTAATTTATTACTTTCATTATCTTATGACGTTTTTTTTTATTTTCTTCTAGTTTTGCTTTACATCAATTACACACGATGATTAATCGAATTATATTAAATCATTTTCTGATAAATATTTTAAGGTCACTCTTATTGTCTTTTTCGTATTGTTGCTTTATTCATAACATTTTTTGTCAGTGTATTCTTCATTATTAATATTCTTTCATGAACAGTCTCTCGAGGAGTTTGGGATGAGAGCTCATGTCTCCCTGGAATCTACTTCAGTATTTTGTATTTCGCACTGTTTATTCTCGCTGTCGAAGAGTTTATCGACCTACAGTGTGTAGACATATAATAAAATATTTGTTTTTCCTTCAAATATCCCCTGGAGAGAATGCTGCTGCTGAGTTGATACCAAGCCAAGACAAATGTCACGAATATTGGTATGTATTCTTTAATCTTTTAAAACACGTCTATTTATTTATTTATTTATTTATTATTTCCCGCATGATTTCCATATTTAATACAAGTAATCAAATGGAGTCACTTATTAAAACAGGAATTTAGAAGACCTGGTTCTCTTCATTAGAATTTAATAGGCTTATTTGCAATATTAATTAAACAGTGATATGGAAGAAACAGTTTTTCTTTTGTCTAATTTATTATTTTTTGTTAGTTTTAGAATTTAAAATTGGCACGCATTTGATTTGGACTGCATACAATTATTTGTCTTTTTCCTCATTAGTACTTTTGAAAATTGTTACAGTTGTACAATGTCAGGATCAAATTACACTACACATAAAGTTGATGATAAAGTCTGTAAATATCTATGGAATATCTACAATGTACGTCAGATTATCTCGCCATCCTTTCGGTCTCTTATTGTAACTCTTTAACGTGAGTGGTCCGCGGGCCTTGTACTGGGTGAACCTTACTTTACAAAAAGGAGAATATCGTGTATATGTCAATGTATATGTTATAATACATGTTCGCATAGATTCTGCAAATTTCTGTGATTTCTTTTTACAATAATACACAATAATTCTTTTCGTGGTGGCTGCCAGCCTTCTTTAGATGTCAATCGATCAGCCTGAACTGAAAAGAACTCTCCAAATGAAGTATGGCGGTTGATTCTTCTCGGTCTGCTTTCCATGTCTTGCGATATCTCACCTTGTTCATTTTTTTTTTTTTTTTGGTACTGCTCAGTTTCCTCTGAGTCTGTGTTTGGACTATCCAACAGAAGGATGGAATTTTCAATTACATGTCATAAAGTCCCGAGCCAATGCTTTATTCGTCTATTATTTGCCCCTGTAAAATCTAGTAATATTCATAAAATATGTAAAAAGTCATATATTTCCGCGAATTCCTTCATTAGTCTTTCAAAAACTGCTAACATGTAAAACTGATTAATAACATGAAACTCAGTGTTGTAATAATGAAAAAAGTATGAATAAGGCGTATCATGAAAAAAAGCACAAAAACATGGAGTAAATCTAGTAATAAAAGAATACTAGATATGCTTCACCTAACAATTTCAAAAATACTTATTTTTAAATCGAAAACACCTTAAGTAAGTATTATGGGATCTTACACATAATAACAATAATGGACTATTCCATACTTAATAAATACTGCGCCTCGGGAGTAAGCAAGGAGTCAGTAGTTGTCAGTCGAACGAACACTGGCTGATCGGTTGAACTCTCTGCCTTTCGGCGGGGAGGGAAGGAATTTCGAAGGAGAACCCTACGGGCCGAAGGGCGGAGATCTCTGACACATTCGTGGGGGGGACTGAATATTGTCAGTAGTTGTCAGTCGAACGAACACTGGCTGATCGGTTGAACCTCTGCCTTTCGGGGAGGAATCCGAAGGAGACTACGCCGAAGGCGGAGTTCAATGAACCCGTTTATACGGGTTCAATGGGCCGAGCCGACACGAGCTCGGAGATCCCACGTTAAAAGGCCGTTAAAAAGGCCCTCGTGGGGGGGTGACACATGACGCCCTCGGGGAGGGGGGGTGACTGAATATCGGGTTCAAGTCAGTAGTTAAAAAGGCAAGTCGAGTCGTGGGGGTGTCGCGTTCAGACAGTTCTGCAGGATATTGGACATTGATACTGGTCGAGACTACATTGTTCTCTCTACTAAACCTGATTGTTTATACTAACACTTCTACTTCTCTGTATATATTCCTGTTTGTAATATATCTGTGTTATTCCATACCTGTGTTCGAATTCTTCTTTATTGGTTCTACCTTGGACTATCACCGTGGTACAAGTAACATAACCATAACAGCAAGACAGTAAAACACCAAGACGCAAGAGGTTATTGGGTGTGGAAAATATTAGAAACAGAAAAATTACTAATGAGCGAGAACAAAAAAGAGTCATCAGGAGGAGAGTAGATAACGATTGACATTGCATTTAAATTTTTGAAGATTAAAGTTGTCTTGAAAGCATGAAGTTACACAAGCGAGAAGTATGAGAAAAAATCTATTAGCATAGAACTTACGGTTATAGTTAATCAAATTAACTTTAAATTGATGAGATCTCAACACCAGTCGTGTACCGCGCGAAAAATCTATGTACCATAGCGATGAACTCATCATGAAAAATATTTATAGAAAAGGCACGGAGAGGAAAACATACGCTGGTGAGAAAACGGCTGAAGCTGAGATAACATGTTAGGACCAATAAAATTGCAGATTCATCTTTGGATTTTATCAAATAGCAGGAGCACCGGTGAATATGCAGTAGCAATATTATAAGCATGGACGAATGGTAGACTTATAGATATAAAGGATAGATTATAGAGAGAAAAATTGCCTCGCACAACATAGTGAACTAACTTTCTTAGCTGCTGACCTAGCAATGAATATGATGTAATATTTTCACTTGTCAGATGCTAACTTTAATCGGAAAAGGCACAGAGAATCACCATCCTGTAGCTCAGCATCTGCCGTGAGTAATAGAGAGCAGTGTAGGTTGGGGGGGTTATGGTTAACAAGTCATCCTTTGACTTGGTTAACAACAGACGTCTTTGATATCAGCTGCCATAACAAACTGAATTAGTCTCCATATATGCGTAAATGGTTGTGCCATCAGTGTAGATACCAAGTTGAGAGCTGATGCGATCGGGAAGGTCTTTAATAAAAATTACTTCTTGTAATATATCGCCAAAATCGTTGAGAAAATAAATTTAAAATTAGAAAAAAAAAAAAGTCGGTTAATTCTCTCTCTCTCTCCCCCCTCTCTCTCTCTCTCTATATATATATATATATATATATATATATATATATATATATATAGTGGACGCTCCGTCGAATTCGACGTATGAGGGTCAAGCAGATCAGTTCCCAGGACACCCACAGCCCGACAACAACACATGATATTTGATTATAGTGGTGAAGGTTTCGTGCAGGACCAGCCACACTTTTTGAAGGGCCGAATACAGAGACCTGGTGCACTAAGTGCCACAAGGTCCCCAAACGACCCTCCGCAGGTTTTGAATTCAGAGTCGTCCTTCTCCTAGACCAGTTGCCATCCAAGGCTATAGAACCCACTCTGTCCTGCTATTTACCCATAGCTGGAGGGAGAAGAAAAGTATTCACACCTTTCCCAAGGGTATTAGCACGTAAGTGAATATAATGGATTCGACTGGAATTCGAACTCGGCTCTCCGATTCCTCAATCCAAGCCGCTATCCATTACTCCACCAATATACATATATAAATTCCTTTACCATCACGTGATCTACTTATTCAAGATGGTATAGCCTGTGTTTGCTCTCTGCTGATCTGTGTTCAAACTGCAGTGTCGGCAGCGACACTTTATTATTATATAACAGGTTAGTGTCATAATACACAGTAAATAATTTGACCGTATGTAGTTTTTACACAGGGTGTCGTATACTGTAGCCTAATTTAATTTACCGGCAGGCCTACGTTTTGGGCCATTTGTGGGCTACGTTTGGGGCCACTCTTTATCCACTGAGTCATGTATCATTGAGGAGGTTACTCGGATCGACAACCACCTGATGAAGGCCGGAGAGCAAAACATCGAAACGTTGTGATAATATTCGCCTACCACCCCACACGGTCGGATGTGGCACAAGGCCGAGTTTATTGTGGGGTATCCGAGCCCGTAAGCTCGGACAAATATTCCCCGTAGACCCCGTAAAAAAAACGGGGTCGGGTAGCTGTCTACCACCCCAGACGAGACTCTGCCCTTTGGTATAGCCTCCTCTGAGTTCTTCTCTGCCCAAATGCAGAGAGTTCGACAAGCACACCTCCGAAGTAATTCCAAAGGTGTGATAATCTAGATAAAAATTCTGTCGCTCAAATCTAAGCAAAACAGGCAGTTCTGTGCTGTCTATGAAAACCTCCATAAGCGTAATTAAATATTATAGTTTTTCCCAAAACACACACACACACACACACACACACACATATATATATATATATATATATATATATATATATATATATATATATATTCCATTTTTTGATTTTTTATTAATTTTGACTATCATGATGTCGATACAAGGGTAAATAAATGTAATGGCTATTGTCAGTGACATTTAAAAATGTCAACGTCGATCACGGAGAAATAAAAACGAAAAATTAGACTGTGGCAAAACACGCTTCACATTTTTCAAGTGTCAGCAAAATTAAGCGAAAGTCGCGTATGATTTCCGTTGCTCGACTTGTAGCCACGCGCAGGAAACAAGATTAATTGCTTCCACATTAAACGGTTAGGTTTTTCGTAAATCAAAAGCCATTGTCAAGAGTCACGTTCTTGAAGAATTTGATCTTTCAGAACCTATTAAACAGTGAAAGCTTTATACCATCATTTAGTATTATCCATTATATATGTATGTATATATATATATATATATATATATATATATATATATACAAATGAGAGAAAGAAGAAATGTATTCAAAATCCACAGTTAGACGCACTTACTTTTTTTAAAAAATAAGTGCTCAATACATGAAGTTTTTCAATTTAATTGAGAAACATTTCCCCAGAAATAATCCATTGAGTAAGAAATACACTAAAACTAAGATATAGCTGTGCAGATTAATCTTGCAATTATTATTAAAATCATAATAATAAAATTTTAAATCAATACAAAATCTAAGTAATAATTGCCACTCCAAAGCTGCAAGCGCTGATATGCCAACAAGTGTAATTGTAGAAATACTAACGAATATCTATTAAAAATAATTATCAAACGGACTGTCTTGTTTATCTAAGAACTATTTCTAATATGAAAAAAAAACCCAACAGTTAAAAAATATTATATCGGGAGTACCAAGAATTCCTTCAAAACTAGATGTTATCAACATATATCATCTTTCACCAACAACGCGTACAAAAAGAGGATGTCTCTTTCTAAATATTTTGGAAGATAAAAGAAGTTAACAAAAACCCTACGGTAAAATGGAAAATAATTTTTAAAATATAGAACTTGTAAATCGTTAAATGAGTCGTGTTTCCTATGTTTATAAGAAAATTACAAATAATCAAATTTGCAGACAAAAAAAAGCCCTGTTAAAGGTAATTATCCTTAAACTGCCGACACAATTTAACTTTTACCTTAAAATTTAGTTAAAATTTAAAACAGAAATTATTACGTATTACCATTTTTATAGACATAATTATATTGTACGTAATGGTCCAATATCTACAGGTAATTACCTTATTTTTTTTTATTCAGCTTAAATATTGTTTAGTATTACCATCAATATATCGTTATTAACATCGTATATACATGTTCCGCATTTAATCTATTTAATATTATTAACATCGTATAAAATTGTTACACATTTTTAATTTTATGTATGAGAAGCTTCCTGAAAATAAAAAAATAAATGTCTTCTGTTAATGTAACGTCTGATTAACCTACCAACTCCCTTGAACAAATAGAAGCGTATCTGGCTACAATCAAGACACATATAACGCTGTCATGTCCTCCACAATTGTCAATGATGCCATGTCTATATGTCGGTTTATTGCGACAATGAAGAAAAAAATACCTCTCCCAGCACCACCCACTGACCTTATTTTCTGACCTTCGGAAAAGAGGTACGATTAGTTTTTAAATCATTTTATAACCAGTTAACTACAATCGACTAAGGAAGTACAATCATACTATCGAAACATGAAAGCTTTTGTGTAACAATTTAAAAATGTTTTTATTATAACCTCTTATAAGAAAATAATATATATATATATATATATATATATATATATATATATATATATGAAGAAATACTCCATACTGAAATATAGAAATACTGTCCTGCTGCTTAAGATGTGCTATATTTATGGGATAAAAATATCAATATCAGAGATAGAGCGTGTGTAAATATAAAAGCGAAGCTAGAAGTCAACAGTTAGAGGCGACAGTCTGTCTCATGCTAAATGCAATCTCAGTCCTGAAGATTGCATCTAGCATGAAACAGACTGTCGACTCTAAATGTTGTATGACTTTTATATATATATATATATATATATATATATATATATATATATATATATATATATATATAACAAAAATATAGTTTATAGAGTGTATGTAAATATAAAAATTGTCGCCGCTTGGTGTTGACCTCAGTGTTCAATATATATATATATATATATATATATATATATATATATAAAACAAAAAAACAAAAAACATTGATGGAATTAACGGACAACTTGCATAACCCTAAAACTCTTATTTAGATACAGGTTACAATAAAACTGACAATACTGAAAAAAGAAAGAAAAAAATACCTAGAGACAAACTTACCTACACGGCAAAGTACTTGAAGATTGTTACTTGCATTTACTTACCTGCCATCACGAGTAGCAGGCGGTAGATAGCTTAAAATCCATCTCTCTCCTCAATAATTGCATTCCTCAATATTCCCACTGATTTTTTTAATAACACTACCTTTCAGAAACTAAGCAAAGTATTAAGAAATAGAAAACTGTGCTCAGAAACTAAGTAAATACTGCTGTGTTGTTATGTAATATCTACTCTCGTATATGTCAGTGAATGTCGAACAATTTCCTCACAGATGTACAATTGATTTGATTTGGCAACACTTGCTGAGAATAAGATGAGCGGAACATGTATGGAACAGAATCAATTGGCATATGGGATACACGTTTAGCTATATCTCTTTTCGATTCATGACGTGTATCTGTCTATAGGACTCAGTCTGTCCTGCTATTCGTCTCAATGGGCGAAGAGATGACGTCATACCTTTCGCAAGGTTATTTGACGTAAGTGAGTTTAAGAAACCCGACTGGATCTCGAACTCGGGTCTGCGTTTTCTCATTCAGAGTCGATATCCATCGCTTTAAAGAAAATATTAACTACAAGGAAATTGATATTTACACTCGGAACGGGGATTCCGAAACGTCTAGGAAACATTGAGAAAAAAAAATCTTGTAGAATTAGACACTCAGAAAGCGAGAGAGAGAGAGAGAGAGAGAGAGAGAGTAACATACTTAGATAGTTTATATGACTGTATGACAAAAGAATGACAAAGAACGAAGATAAAAGATTAAAACTTGCCTAGAGAAAGGAAAGACACGGTGTTGTGTAGAGCCATGACTGACCTCAGTGTGAAGCATAAATACAAAAATCACGGTCTTCCGTACGCTTGCAAAGCCTGGACTTTGTATCGTCAAGACATCAAGCACATTTAGAACGGTTCCAGCAAATGAAGCTCCGGAGAATCCTTCGCGTCAGTTGGGAGAACCGCATCACCAACAACGACGTCCTCTCTCGGACATCTCTCTTCAGCATAGAGGCTATCATCCTTCAACTTCGCCTCCGCTGAGAGGCTTACGTCTGTAGAATGTGTCCCAACTCGACTCCCATGTCGTATCATGGTTGGAGAACTCTCCCACGACAAAAGCGGAGTTCCAAAACGACGCTTCAAGGATCAGTTGAAAACATCCCTGACACAGGCCAACTTTGATCCTGATATCTGGGAAACCGTTTCTGCAAATCAGCCTTCCTGGCGTAGGATCATCCGAGGTGGTTCAGAAACGTTCGTGTTCGACCGTCATCATGAAGATGATTTGCGGCGTGATGTCAGGAAGTCCCGACTCGGCCGACCGCTTCCTTCACCGACGCTACTCTGTGACTCCTACTCACAGGGCCTTCACAGCCAACCACAAAGGAGAAATGGAATAAGGAGAGTTGATGCCAATCCCGATGCTCGGATGTGAGCGGGTGACGACGACGACTATTTGGTGTGCCATGACTTACCTTGCTCTGAAGCGAAATGCAAAACAAAAAAAAAGATGTTTTATGTATTATTTCCTCATTAATTCTTGAGACTTTCTACAAATAATACAAAGTGACCTTTATTTTGATTCGTTCGGCTTTTACAAAGGCAGCGTATTTTACTTCTTCCTAAAGATTCGATGGTAAGAAGACATCCGCAAACACTGTCGATATTCTCGTTGATTTTAAGTAATGTTTCTTTTACATAATTTCATTTAATCGTTGATTATGCATTTCATCCAGACTTTCGTCGCTATTTGAGCACGACCGAGAATACGCCTCTAGAAGGATATCACTCAAATGGGACTACTTTCTGAGTGGATGCTTGCAAACGCAAATATAAGCCTGACAAATTTTTACCTATTCAGTCAAGTATAATCTCGATTAATATTTACCTGTTGAGTTAAGTATAAACACAACAATGTTTAACTATAGACTCATGTATAAACACGTCAATTGTTTATGCATAGAGTCAAGTATAATAAAAAAGAGAGTTCGATTCTAAACAGCTCACTAAGTATTGGCGTGCCTTAGATTCTATCAACCCAAAAGAACTCAGATTTAGAGATAGTAGTTGAGAATCCAATTATTCTAATTATAATTGATGCGCGGAGTGGAATGGATAACGAATTGAGAATTGTGAATGGCAGGGAAGACTGCGTTCTATATCCGTGTTTTATAACAAGTGCAGAAGTAAACCTCTGAATTTGAAGCAGACTTAAGAGGGTTGGGCTTTGTCAGGCTATCTTGCTTACCCAAGGCGCACACTTACAACTACGGTTTTGGTGCCCTTACTAACCTAATGTTTTATTGTTATTATTATTACTAGTAGTAGTAGTAGTTGTATTATTATTATTAGTAGTAGTACTAGTAGTAGTAGTAGTAGCAGAAGTAGTAGTAGTAATGAGTGAGGTTTCAAACCCAGAATACCTGGTTGCTATAACTGGAGATGGAATGCCCAAAACCTTTCTATAAACCATCAGCTCTCTCTCCATGATAGTCTAGATTATTTCTGCCATAGTGTTTTTGCATAGTTTCAATTCTTTCTAATATTTCCAAATCATTTGATCTTATACACTCCAGACCGTTACACGCTGATCAGTAAAGACGTCCTTCTTATTTGAAAAAAAAAATCTTCCTTCCGATTTTACTGTACAATCTGCTGAAACAGTAGCATTCGTTACTTTTCTTCTTGCAAGCGATAAAACATATACATTATGATGGACGGGGCATATTCTTTCTCAAGGATATATAAGTTTACGACTGTGTACGACAAAATGTGAACCTTTTACGTACAATTTATTTGCGTGGACATGTCTCGGTTGCATTTAGACATATATCATCTTTTCTAAACAGACTGAGTTTTGAGTCAAAATGTTAGACATAGGTATATATGAAACTCACAACGGCCGTCATAGATCCGGTCTTCACTCGACTCAGAAGAGTAGATATTCAGTGTATTTGAGATTCATAAAAGTAGATATCGTTCTAGTCCAGTCTAGACTCAGAATGTAAACCTAAATGCCGTTGGGTGCGTTCAGATTCCACAAAGATCATAACTGCTCACTTTCATATCCGAAACGTAAACAAAGCAATTTTTCATATATATTTCTTAGATGAAGATTATTTACATTACCTCACCGTGTGGCAGGATGTAACACAAGGCCTGTTTAATGCGGAGTAAAACCGAGCCCGTAGGCTCGGGCAAAAATTCCCCGTAGACCCTGTTTTTTACATGGTCGGGTAGCTGTCTACCACCCGAGACGAGACTCTGTCTATCGGCATAGCCTAGTCTGGGTTCCTCTCTGCCAAAAGGCAGAGAGTTTGACCAGCACAACTGGAGACGAATATCTAATTTCCTTTCCGAGATGAAGTACACTATTTATTTACACTACTTACTTTGCTCGGACTGTTGTCCTTATCTACGTTGCCATATTCACAAAGTTTCGGCCATTGTAATATACAGCCTACTTCAGGTGATTGGAATTTCGAACTGAATCCTTTATTTCGTCCCCCGAAATTGTAGATTGTTCTAATTCCCCGTGTCAGGCCTCTTCCGGAAGCCTTAGTTATCATTTATCACTTTTTAACTCAACTCTCTAAGTTTTTGAACACACACCCATTTTGGGTCAAGTCAGTGGATTCAACCAACGCTTTTATCCACTGAATTGCCTGTCCTTGAAAACATCAGTGTATGCATTTTTTGGACTGATAAACCTAATATTTGAGTAACAATTTTTGGAGACCTAGTTTACACGCTGATTCCTTAGTGATGTTCCCTGTCTATTATTTAATCCTCAACACATACAGAGTGGTGATCCCCGACAAACTGGGAGTGAAGGGTGAGAGAGAATAACAACACTCAGCAAAAGCCTACCCTATTGTTGTGGCCTATTTTGAGCCAAAAATAATGACACAAGAGAGGAATTGGGCTAAACAAATATATTAACAGAAATAGTAAAACAAACATATACAAACGAGAGTGTTACAGCAAGAATGTTCGGTCCGACTGCCAGAGCTGACTGCTATTTATAGCTGGGAGAGTCCATGCCTGTGTGGGTAAATTACCATAACACCTATGTGAAGGGACTATCAGAAGATAAAAAAGATCTGTGGTGCAAAAATCATCGGAACGACCTTCAAAACCAGTTCAATATTACGGAGACACCTCTTTCGATTAAGCCCTCCTGTAGAGCAGAAAATGATTAAGGAGTATCTGTACGCCAACCCATGCAGATGTGGTATGACATATAAAGGAGAAAAAAAGCCGTCCTCCTTAAGATAAGACTATAGGAACGCCGTAAAGTCGAAAAATAAGGGGTGAAAGAAAAATCAGGCGTAGCTGACCACATATAGAAGGAAAGGGTAAAGGGCAGTTCGGTGATGGTTACAATTTTTTATGTATTGAAATTTAGAGGCCAGTATTTCCCATTTTGTGCTGTTATAGCTGGGACAACAAATTTTCAGACACTCACTAGATATTCTATTGATATAGGTTTTACACTCAATTTCACACCAGACCAAGCAACTAGGTGCAATTTTTCCTCGTGAAAAATATATCTAGGTTGGAGATCCGAGATTCACCTGTTGTGAATTTTGACTAAGATATGTGATCAAGAAGCAACGCTGTACCTGATATGCGTGCCCGTTAGAAAAGAAAATCTTAGACGGATGGACATAGAAAACACCGCTCCAGATGGGGTGGCACAGTTTCTACGTTCCGAACAAATGTTTTGAAGAGCGCCCAGCTCACATCGAACATAGCCGAGAGTAATTGATGAGTAAATGATGAGTTAAATAAGGTTAAATAGCAGTCTCATGTTTCGTCTTGTACATTAATCCATGTGTCATATCGTTAATCGGCACCCGATATCATTATATCCGTTGGATTTAGAGTCGAAATAAAAGCGTCGATCTTCGCCAGGTTATTGCCCAACTCTAGACTTATCAATCCGAAAGTTCGGTGTTTTTGTTATGTTTCCTAAAACCTGCTTCGCCATCCATTTACTCAAGCTCATGTCAGCGCAGAATCTCGTATCGAGAAACTGACTCCGTTTTTACGTGGTTTATAGGGAATTTTTGCCCGAGCCTACGGGCTCGGATACCCCACTTTAAAACTCGGCCTTGTGTCAAATTTTGCTGCGTGGTGCAGGCGGGTAAATAATTACTCAAGCTCTCTAGGTAGGTTAATACATTGATTTCCATCTATCACACGTTTCTTCAATCTGCCTTGTGAGTATCAAATTTTCCAAACTCTTTCAGGTTTAATTTCCAAGGAAGTTGGGGCAAGTCTAATAACCGAAATACTACAAATTCGAAGCAAAATTCGAAAATAACAAGAGCATAAATTAATTCGTAATAGATATTTTCACCTGGCTCCTTTTCTTTTTGCTGATGCAAATTATAGAATCAAAAGTTGAACTGAAAGTACACTTTTTTGTACGACCACCTCCTATCATGCGTTGAGCATGGACGAAAATGAATCTTTCTTTTATCTCAGACCTGATTTGATATTTTTTTCTAACCGCTTGTGGTATATAAGCTGCTACGGCTAAGACCTATGTAATCCTGTTGTATGCGCATAGCATGGGATTTAGTTACGTGCTTTGCCTTCAATCGCCCACGTTAAATCTGTTTTCATATTTCATCATATAAACGTGACATTCTGCACTAGTAAATATATCACGTCACTTCTATCCAAAATATGTTATTTTAGTTTTCCCAAAAGCGCTTTCTTCTTGTTAATCTTTATTGACCTCTTTTATTCTTTTCCTTCTCTCTTGTTTCTTCTTCTTCTTCTTCTTCTTCTTCTTCTTCTTCTTCTTCTTCTATTACTACTACTACGTCCTGTTATATGCGCTTTATCTTAGACTTCGCTTTCTCTTTCACTTAGTTATTTCTCATTTCTTTCTGTGAAAATCTTTGAACTGAATCCCTTATTTGGATTACAATTAGTTTATGTAAACCGAAAAACGAAAAGGAGCTATACAAAACAACAACAAAAAAAACAAAAAACAAAACAAACAAACAAAAAAAAAAAACAAATAAAAAAAAACAAAACAAAACAAAACAAAATAACTGTCATTTTCATTACGTTTCCAACTGGGAGTAAATGAATCTCCGTGTGATAAATGAAATATATCTTCGGGCTAGAAAAGTTCATGGTAATTATTAATCCAACCTTAGAAATTAAAAAAAAAAGGAACAGGGACATTAATCAAAGTAAGACAACAACAATGTTGAAAGAAGAATGATTATCAGTGAAAACTCATGACCAGGTTTTATCTAAATACTAATCTCACTATTAAGATTTTCGACTAATGTAAGGGATAGAGGCGCAGGAGATGAAATCAGTGCGTTGAATTAGAATACATTCGCATTCACTTTCAAACAGATGCTCTCGGCGAAAATCATGAGTCGGTGTGTTCTCTCCACATCCAGCTATGTGTTATTTATAGCAATGTAGACTTGTAAATCTAGCTTTGGGTGGAAACCAGAATAAAAAAAAGAAAACTTTGAACTGTAAACCGTGGTGAAAATAACATGAAACTATTCTACGCTCTTTCCCAAAAATCAATGGCAATTCATTGATAAGAAAAAAAATCAGAGGAAAATCAGAATTGCCTAGATCCTCAATTGACACAAGATAAAAAAAAAAAATCCCTCATTTTTTTCAGTTTCGGTTTATCTTGGATTAAATGTTCAGATGTTTCTTGTCACTCTTCAGTCAATTATTTCAAGTATAAGATGAAAAATCTTCATTTTGTATTACTTTCAAAATTAACCTCTTTAAAGAACCAGTGTATATATTTCCTTAAATGATCCGATCAATTGATGGAGCATTCAATAATATATAGTTTTTTTTTCTGTATGACTTGTTTTATTTCTTTTTCAGGAAATGGGTGATCATGTTTCTGTATCTAATCTTTTCCTTTGTAGCTCTAAATAATATTTCTCTCTTCACGTTCTGTCAGCCGAGTGCACACAAGTTTATTATGTAGGGAGGTCTCTAAATCTTTCGCCATTATTTCAAACGCATTTCAGTGTTAATTTCTCTAAACTCTCTTTCCGCATTTTACAAATTCCAACGGTCAGACTTTTTCTAACCTCTGCTTTTTCAAATTTGCCTTGTCGCTTACATACTCCATCCATGGTATTCTCAGCATCCTTCTGTAGATTCACAACATTGTTGACTCCTTTATGTTAGAAAATCTTGTAAAAATTCGCTATTATATAACAGGATTTATATTACATAGCAATTAAACAATATTTTCTATGTTTCTAATGTAATTTTCCTATTTCAATACTTTGCTTTTGGGAGACATCTTTAACTATTCGAATACGCCTTCAGTTTGGCTGTCATTTTCTGTGGGAAAATGGCGTGTGTTAAATTAAGGACCTGGAAAACGTACGAGTGGATAAACAGTTAAACGTTTGAATCTTGTAAAATACATTTCTACTGCTATTTTCGCCCATAAGAGAATTAGTTCGAAGTGAATGTAATAAATCGGCTAGAACTTGAACTGACATCATCGACTCTAATTTCTGCACCGATGACACTTCCACCACACAGTCCTAGGTATGACGATAAACTACATCCGGCAAGGAAGACCACTGATCGGAAGATTTTGTCGAGTGTGGAGCCTCCACTTAATTGCTGTTGTTCCCAAGTCCACACTGATACGTCCGGGCAAAACCTGTCGGGGTTCCGCCTATAGGTAAACAGTTAACCCCCAAATTGTGGTCAAAACAATATGAAAGTATAAATATTTTACAGTAAAAATTTTCATAGTAAAAATAAATATACACAGTTTATATATGTAAAGAAAGAAATATCAGCAATACATTTTCGTAAAAGAAAAAAAAATATTACCAGGAATACGTTTTTGTAAAAAAAGAAAAAAAATATTACCAGCAATACATTTTTGTAAAAGAAAAAAAATATTCCTAGCAATACATTTTTGCAAAAGAAAAAATATTACCAGCAATACATTTTTGTAAAAACAAAAATATAACCAGTAATACATTTTTGTAAAAGAAATAAATATTACCTGCAATACATTTTTGTAAAAAAAAAAAAAAATATATTACCGGCAATATATTTTTGTAAAAGAAAATATTACCAGCAATATATTTTTGTAAAAGAAAATATTACCAGCAATATATTTTTGTAAAAAAAGAAAAAAAATATTACCAGCAATACATTTTTGTAAAAGAAAAAATAATATTCATAGCAATATATTTTTGCAAAAGAAAAAATATTACCAGCAATACATCTTTGTAAAAACAAAAATATAACAGGTAATACATTTTTGTAAAAGAAAAAAATATTACCAGCAATACATTTTTGTAAAAGAAAACAAATATTACCAGCAATATATTTTTGTAAAAGAAAATATTACCAGCAATATATTTTTGTAAGAAAAGAAAAAAATATTACCAGCATACATTTTTGTAAAAGAAAAAAAAATATTAACAGCAATATATTTTTGTAAAAGAAAAATATTACCAGCAATACATTTTCGTAAAAAAAGAAATATTAGCAGCAATACATTTTTGTAAAAGAAATTACTAATGATCCTGCGAAAATTAAATTATTTTTCTCTTTTGCGCCTTAAGATATTTTTATATATTTCTTTTCCTCGATTTCAAAATTTTTGAGAGGAAAAAATTCAACACGGGGATGAAATTTACACATTTTTACATTAATAACAATACAGGAAGAGACAAAATACACTGGTGTGTACACATATAACATCAATGTTTTCTAGCTCCCACTTTCTCGAGATGCACCCCGGGTATCTTAACTGTCTCTCCCTAATGTTAAGTATGTTTCCTTTTTATTTCCATTTTCTCCAAAATCTCGTCGTTTCCCACATGTTCGGTCCATGATGTCATCAGTATCCTTCTGAAGAACCACATTTGTTTTGTTTGAAGCCTCTTTTTTTATTTTTGAGGAGATTGCCCAACATTTACTTCCATATAACATTCTGAGCATAAATATTGCTTTCATTGTTCTAGTGTCTTTGAGTAAATGGGACTGTTCTTGTCGTATCTCAGGTTTGAGTTTGCTGCGCGGTTTAGTCATTAGAATTCAGATAATGAGTTCTATTATATGGCTCGTTCGGTTGGGACGCCCCGAGGCGGTGTAATGGTCAGCAAGCTTGTCTCGCTAGAACAATTACGCCTGAGTAGTGAGTTCGATCCTCCATACTTTCGGCCTTGTACCTCATCTAAGCTACGCTTGGAAAATCATTAGGTTGATTGTTCGATGGCGTTTGCATCTGTTTACAGAGGCAGGGCTATGAATATAGATCTACATAGGTCTTTAATTGCAAAGTTTTGAAACTATTCCCAGCCGCAATGAATAACTCAACGAAGTATCAGCGAGCAAAGTTTTTTCTTGCAGTTATGACGTAACAGGCCACTACATTTTTGTTTTGTTTCTAACGATGTTTTTTCTGTCTTTTAATGCTCTGCTTAGCTTTTGGAAGGCATCTTTGTCTATCCCAATAGATCTTCGGATATCAGTGCCGCACTTTCCGACCTTTATTAGAAGACTTCCCAGATATTTCAATTTTTGTACTTGTTTGATTTTGGTATTTCCAAATTGTATGTTGCATTTTGAGCTCAGCCTTCTGCTATCGACCATGCACCATATATATAGACGATCTTTAAAATTAATCGTCATAAAATATCTGTCTTCTTGCCCTTTATATTTAGTCCTTTCTTCTGTCTTTCCTCACTATCCTGTGTATTTTTTTTTGTTTTCTAGCTCCTATCAACATCGAGTCATCTGCATATATTATGATGTTAAGATTGTGGTCGCCAATAATAAATCCTGGTAGAACATCTAATTCGTTTAGACTTGCCTCGCTGTATAGGTTAAATAAATTCAGTGAGAAGACACATCCTTGTCTTGCACTCCTTTCTATTTTTGTAAATATCTGCTCAACTCATTTTCCATCCTTATGCAGGTGGTTTGCTGACATGGGAGGTTCTTGATTATTCTAATATCCTTCCCAAAGTTGCTGAGCAGTCCTAACAGATCTTTGTAACATAAATTATTGAACACCTTTGTGTAATCTATCAAGCACATGTACACGTCCTTCGGTATTTGCGTTGTTCTTTCTGATAACATTCTGAGCATAAATATCGTGTTGGTTGTTTATTGTGAGATCGGAACTACCTACACAATAGACTCTTCCAGGCCTATATTAAGTATGCGACACAACACTCTAGTGACAGAGACAGAGACAGAGAGAGTCAGAGAGAGTCGCGTACGACTACCAGTATTGGACACTAACATATAGTAAGCTCCGCTTACACTATCTCTGTAACCTGTTGTTAATATATCTTTCTTACATCTAATCCGTGTCCGTGTTTTACTTCTGTGGTCCCGACTTTGGCCCCACATCAGTGGCGACGAGGATTCTAGAAACGCACTCACGGCGAAATCTCAATACCTTACCAGTTCCACATCTGTTACGACGAAGATTTCGAGAAACGCATTCACGTCGAAAACCGCAATACCTTACCAGTCCCAGATCATTGTTCCAGTGTCTTTGAGTAAAACGGACTGTTCTTGTCGTATTTTAGGCTTGATTCTGCTGCGCGGCTTATTCGTTAGAATTCAGATGAGGAGTTCTGTTATATTGCTCATTAAGCTGATTGTCCGATGGAGTTTACATTCGTTTGCATCTGGTTACTTAGGCAGTGCTATGTATATAGATCTACTTAGGTTTTAATTGCGAAGTTTTAAAACTATTCACATACGCAATAAATAACTCAGCATTCATCTGTGAGATTAAAACACCAAACAGTCAGTTATGTGCTATGCTTAATACACGCGTAGGCGATCATGTAGCTTCAGATACATGAGTGACGAGGCATATTTTTTCCTCGAAGTAGGTTGCCATTTCTTTCTGCGGTAGACCAGTTGCCATCCAAGGCTATAGAACTCGGTCTATTCTGTTATTTAGCCACAGCTGGGGGTGGGGAGTAGAGGAGGATTCATACCTTTCCAAAGGGTATTAGCACGTAAGTTAAGGTAATGGATTCGTCTGGAATTCGAACTCGGACCTCCGATTCTTCAATCCGAGACGCTCTTCCAATGGTTTAAAAAGTAAAGAAAATATAAAGATGTCGGCTTTACATCTAACATTCAACACTTATTTGTATCATTCTTAGTATTTACCTGACATCCTCTTTCAGGCGGGATCTGACACAATACCTTTTCTGGGTGGTGGTAATGCGCCTACGTATCCCAACTGGACAAGAATAAAATTGCCCCGTCTCCGCTACCACAGTCATGCTCGGGCAATTATTAAACGGACACAACCTAAATTAAGACAGTGAGGAGAGTGTTGCTGCAAGGTTGGAATCTCCAAGACCAATCAAATTCTCATAATTTATAAGAAGGAAGGACAGAGACTATATTTCTTTCTGTGCTTATTCTCTTTTTTACTTTCATTTCCAACAAACGAAGCTCCGAAAAATGTTTTGTGTCAGTTGGAAGGGCCGCATCACCAACAACGCGTTCTTCTATCGAGCATCTCCCCCAGCATCGAGGTTACCATCTTTCAACCTCGTCTCCGCAGAGCGGGTCATGTATTTAGAATGCGCCCCACTCGACTCCCACCTATCATCCTGTTTGGAGAACTCGCCAGCTGTAAGAGGATACGCGAAGACCCAAAACGACGCTTCAAGGATCAGCTGACACAGGTCAACATCGACTATGAGATCAGTTGTTGCAAATCGGCCTTCCTGGCGTAGCACCATTCGAGATGGGAGCGAAACTTTTGAGTACAACCAACATGATGAAGATCTGCAACATACTATCAGGAGAGACCGACTCACCAAGCCTTGTCCACCATCGGCACGCCTCTGTAACTCCTGCTTACGACTCTTCAGGGGTAGGCAGGTCGTTCACAGCCATATCCACGGAAATAACGGAATAAGGAGAAGCGATGACGATCCCGATGCGCAGATGACGTTGACTTTCATTTCTGTTTTTTTTTTGTATATTTTCACGCAGAGGATTTAGTCAATTCGTTCTTTCTGTTTATTTTGTAACATATTTTATTCTATTGTTTCATAACGTATTCTAAAACATGAAATACTCTGAAAATGTCACGATTTTACTCTTAAGCCAATTAATTGAATAAGCTTATGGAGAGTTCTACGATAATAAACTATCCGTAGAATTTCCCGTATCGTATTGTCAAATATATGAGAACTTTAACAAGGTATTGAAATAACAATAATAAATGTGAATGCTACTCGTTATATTAAGAAGTAAGGGGGTACAAATGAAACTATTTGAAATTGAAAGCTTTTCCATTCCACTGAAACAGATATTAAACACTTATATCCTACCGCCTTTCTTTCTTTCTTTCTTTCTTTCTTTCTTTCTTTCGTTCTTTCTTTCTTCTCGCTGAACCCAGGCAGCTTTCTGATATGTCTTTGCTGTCTCTCCACGCGATCAAAATGGAATAATCTTATATTCATTTCTTTCTTTCTTTCTTTCTTTCTTCGTCTCACTGAACCCAGAAAGCTTTCTGATATGTCTTTGCTGTCTTTCCACGCGATCAAAATGGAATAATCTTATATTCATTTCTTTCTTTATTTCTTTATTTCTTTCTTTCTTTCTTTCTTTCTTTCTTTCTTTCTTTCTTCGTCTCACTGAACCCAGGCAGCTTTCTGATATGTTTTTGCTGTCTTTCCACGCGATCAAAATGGAATAGTCTTATATTCATTTCTTTCTTTCTTTCTTTATTTCTTTCTTTCTTTCTTGTTGAAACCAAGTAGTGTCTTTTATGTAATTTTCTTCTTTTCTCGCAATCAAAACGGAATATTCCATTATTTATGATGTATTGATAGAAGACGTTATAATATTCGTTATTCTTTTCTCATTTAAACCAAGTAGTCGCTCTTTTGTCTTCCAATGCGCTGAAAACAGTTTAGTCCATTAATTATTAAGTTTTAATCCCTTTTTTCTTTTTAATCTTTTTTTCTTTTTTAATCCCTTTTTTCTTTTTTAATCCCTTTTTTCTTTTTTAATCCCCTTTTTCTTTTTAATCCTTTTTTTCTTTTTTAATCACTTTTTTTTCTTTTTTAATCACTTTTTTTCTTTTTTAATCACTTTTTTCTTTTTAATCCTTTTTTTTCTTTTTTAATCCTTTTTTTTCTTTTTAATCCTTTTTTCATTTTTAATCCTTTTTTCTTCTCCTTTAATTCCTTTTTTCTTTTTTAATCCCTTTTTTCTTTTTAATCCTTTTTTTTCTTTTTTAATCCCTTTTTTCTTTTTTAATCCCTTTTTTATGTTCGTTTTTAATAGTTTCTTCTTTCTCTCTTTTGTTCCTTAAAATATTTTTCTTCCATTTTCTTTCATCGTTCTTTTCTTTCTGAAGATTTTCTTGATTTCTTTCTCTACCCTTAACACCTTTTTTTTTACAATTTTTCTCTTTTCTTTCTTTCTTACTTTTTTTTCGTTTCTTTATTTAATATGACCTTATCTGATAATTCATCCTTTTTTACTTCTTTCTTTCTTAAAATTTTGAACACGCGTTTCTTCCAAAATATTTTCTTTCTTCTTTATTACGTATTCTCATTCTTTCTTTCTTCCCCTCATTCTTTCTTTCTTGCTTTCCTTCTTCCTTTCTTTACATTTTTGCGTTTATTTCTTTTCGTTTTTTTTCCTTATACTGTATTTTTCAATTGGTCATCGTTATTTTGCGTTTTAGTACCTTTTCATTCTTTTATTATTGTTTTTACTCTGTTTTTCACCTTTTTATTTGCATGATATCATTGTTTATTTTACATCATTTTATCTATACGTAAACTGTGTAACGCATCTTTAATTCTTCGTGCAGAATTTTTCTTGAAATGTTGTCAGTGCTATTTAAAATAAAAATACAAAGAATAAATATATATATATATATATATATATATATATATATATATATATATATATATATATATATATATATATATATATATATATATATATATTAACAGCGTGATTCTGTGAACCATTGCCGGGAGTGAGGATAAACGTTTGACGATCAGATTGCATGGTATCAAGTTAGTCACACGCAATATCAATCATTCAGCAAAAGGTAAAGAAACCAAATTAGTCGAAAGCCAGGCAGAATCGACATATTCCCTAGTGGACATGCTAACACTTAGCAATGACCTTTTAAAAAGATATTTGCAGAAAGTTTAAATCTTTATTTATTGTAGTGCTTTCGATTTTCTGTTGAATTTTAAGCTCCTTCTGAACTGGCGTTTCGTTTATTGATATCTTCTACCAGATTAACTACTTTATTTTATCAATAGACGTTAATCACTTCTGGAATCGGTTGTGTCTGACGTGATATATAAATGCGGTTTCATTTCTTCAGTCTTATATGTTACGCAAAGCTTTGTTGCCTTATACATTCTTTTTTCGCTCACACACACACACACACACACACACACACACACACACACACACATATATATATATATATATATATATATATATATATATATATATATATATATATATATATATGTCACCAGTCACCATCGATCATTCTATGCCATCACTCTACATCTTTTTTCGATCCGAGTTTTTCGTCTAAAACCAGTCATAGTAATAGAATATTTTATCTTTTAATCTAAGTATCGATTCATCGACCAGACATCAAAGGCCCAACATACTCAAACCCGCGCTTGCTAAGCCATTTCTTTATACCTTTTTGCCTCTTATTTTTCGGTTTTATTTCTTCAGTTTTCTATGCTACGCAAAGCTTTTGTCGCCTTGTACTTTCTTTTCGCTGACATTTATCTCTATCTGTTGCCAGTCTTATATAGTTGATTATTTTGTTTTCTTTCTTTCGTCTTGTGGATATTTTAACTTTATTTTTTCTCCTATCCTGTTGTCTTCATGTTATTTTTTTGTTGGAGACGGCAAAATTTATTTCTGTATTTCTCTCTCCATGAAAAGCTATCATTGCTCTCTGAAATGATATATTTTTTGTTTTTGTTAGATTTTACTAATTTCACTTAGAACGATTTCTTTCTTTTACTTCCTTGTTAATTTCTTTCTTGTTTCTTTCTTTTCTCGTAATTTCTATGTTAGTTTTATTTCTTTCTTTCACTCTAGTTCCTACGTTATTCTCTTTCTTCCTTTTTTTCTTTCTTTCTGGTTCCTACGTTATTTTCATTCTTTCTTTCTTTCTTTCTTTCTTTCTTTCTTTCTTTCTTTCCAGCTCTTAGCATTTGGGCATGTACAGTTTCTTTCTTTCTTTCTTTCTTTTTTTTTTTTTCTATCTTTCTTTCTTTCTTTCTTTCTTTCTAGTTCCTACGTTATGTTATTACTTTCTTTTTTCTTTCTTTCTAGTTCCTAGATTTTTCTTTCTTTCTTTCTTTCTTTCTTTCTTTCTTTCTTTCTTTCTAGTTCCTGCGTTATGTTCTTTCTTTCTATTTCCTACGTTATGTTTTTTCTTTTTTCTTTCTTTCTTTCTTTCTTTCTTTCTTTCTTTCTTTCTTTCTTTCTTTCTTTCTTTCTTTCTAGTTCCTAAGTTCTTTCTTTCTTTCTTTCTTTCTTTCTTTCTTTCTTTCTTTCTTTCTTTCTTTCTTTCTTTCTAGTTCCTAAGTTCTTTCTTTCTTTCTTTTTTCTTTCTTTCTTTCTTTCTTTCTTTCTTTCTTTCTTTCTTTCTAGTTCTCACGCTATGTTATTTTCCTTCCGTTGTTTCTTTTTTTTTATTTTGTTTGACAATAAATTCTTTTTTAATTCTATTCTTTATTTCTTCCGAGGTTTTCCGACATTCATTCTCGCTTTCTTTTCATTTCCAGGATATGATCCTTTAAGTTTTATCTTTTCTTAAATTTCCACCAACACTTCTCGACAAACTTCTAAGTAAATCTATTTCCTAACTTTATCTTTAATTCCATCTAATGTTATATTTTTTTGAATAACGATCCTATCTTCTTTTGCATCTCCATGATTTTGCTGGAGAAAATTAGAAAGATATACACGTTTTTTTATTTTATTTTAAATCCTTAAACTTTTCTCTTTCTTTCTAAATTTCTTGTGGGTGAATCAAAACGTAAAGAGAAAATAAGAATCGGTCCTGGAAACGTGTAATTTTAAGACACGCTTCTCGCAAATAGTTTCAGATCCAATGAATTCATTCTTCTTCAAATTTCTTCTTTCCTTCAAGAAGATATGAAGTTTCATTTTGGCTTTATTTATCCTTCCTATTTCGGACTTGGCTGATATGCAATAAATATTTGTATGCAAAGGAAAATCATGGAATATACGATAGGAAATATAAGATTATTGCTCTTCTAAGAAATCATTCATCAAAGGTTTAGACATTTCGTGAGATTTTGGAAATGAAACAGGGCAAAACTCTTTATATATATATATATATATATATATATATATATATATATATATATATATATATATATAGCTTCTACCCTGAATCATTTCCCAAAATGTAACTATTTTACATACTCATATATATATATATATATATATATATATATATATATATATATATATATATATATAAATCGAAATAGATTCTCCCGTCGGGTTCGACGTATGAGGGTCAAGCAGATCAGTTTCCAGGAAACTGAAAGCCCGACACCGGCACATGAGATTCGATTATAGTGGTGAAGGTTTCGTGCAGGACCATCCACACTTTTTGAAGGGCCGAATACAGAGACCTGGTGCACTACGTGCCACAAGGTCCCCAAACAACCACACTCAGCTTTTGAATTCAGAGTTGTCCTTCTCCTAGACCAGTTGCCATCCAAGGCTATAGAACCCAGTCTGTCCTGCTATTTAACCCATAGCTGGAGGGAGAAGAAGAGGATTCACACCTTTCCCAAGGGTATTAGCACGTAGGTGAATGTAATGGATTCAACCTGGATTCGAACTCGGCTCTGCGATTCGACAATCCAAGCCGATATATATATATA
>CAHIKZ030003722.1:2760000-2770000 GCA_903632075.3 Acanthosepion pharaonis
ATTTTTTACTAGACAGTAATCTTTAAAATTTAGGAAATTTTCTCCGTATTCTAATGTTTTATTGAATTTTAGATACTTTGGTTTTGAATTTATTGTTTTTATCGCTACTATTTTCTAATATCATGTATGAACATCAATATCTACGCAAAGCGGCACTTTTATATACAAACAAAACAATCACTATTCTTTTTAAAATATTGGTTTGCGATTAATTGTAGTAATCTTTTACCTTCATGTTTAGTAAATTTCGTTTTTATTTAAAACTATATCACCTTAATGTAAAGCCCAAATTTAAAAGATTTAAAACTTTATAAATTATTGTAATTAACATTTTTAAAAAGTGAAAACAATTCTTAGCACAATTCATTATTTATCAAACTAATTCTTCAGATTATAGTATTCAAGATATATCTTATTCATAACAAAACAATTAAAATCTGTTCTAATTGCCTTTATCGTTTGTATTTTTTTATGATTCAGAACAGATTTTAGGAAACTGTCGTTCCTGTTTTAACAAAATCGAAATAAAATGATGAGGATTTAAATTCTCCAAGGTGTTCTGCTTTTGACGATTATAAAAATTAAGTCGCACAAAAATTAAATTCTCGAAACGTCTTAAAATTAAATAGGTGGTGTGTAACTGAAGTAAAATAATATTTAAATAGGTGGTGTGTAACTGACGTAAAAGAATATTTAAATAAGTGGTGTGTAACTAACGTAAAAGAATATTTAAATAGGTTGGTGTGTAACTGACGTAAAAGAATAATTAAATAATTGGTGTGTAACTGACGTAAAAGAATATTAAAATAGATGGTGTGTAACTGAACTAAAAGAATATTTAAACAAGTGGTGTGTAACTGAATTAAAAGAATATTTAAATAAGTGGTGTGTAACTGATCTAAAAGAATATTTAAATAGGTTGGTGTGTAACTGAAGTAAAAGAATATTTAAACAAGTGGTGTGTAACTGACGTAAAATAATATTTTTTACTAAGATTTTCTGGAAAAGGTTTCAAACAGTAATATTAGCCGTTTCCCTATAAATGTATATTAAACATTCATCGACCAAGCAGCCAGTAGTTTTCGGTTGAAATTTATAAAAAATATATCTGTTAAACAATTTTCCAGGTAAACATATTTATCAAGTCCAGTATATGGTATCATTAATTCTAGTATGTAACATTTTATTTAATATAGTGCGGGTATATCAATATTTTGATTTTGTTCGTATTTTATAGAAAAAGTTACATGTGCTATCCATTTTAGTTGTTACTGCTCTTGGTAGTCCTGAACATAGGTATACACAAATATATTCAAAGTAAACAGTATGATAACTAAAGCTGAAAGAATAATTATCAATGATGAATTGAAAATCAAAATATAGTAAGAAAGAAATAACAAAGCAGACTTGTCATTTATCAGTTCCAATTTTCCACTCGAGAACTCACCATATGAATATGAATCTTATTTATTTTTTGTTCTTGTCTTTACGCTGCGTAATCCTCCCCATTGCTTTTCTTGATCTTTGTTTTGTATAATTGTATGCGGACATTGTAAAAGCATATAACTTTACATATGAGTCAAATTATATACTTATATACGTACATTGTAAAAATGTCTTTAAAATTATAAAGCTTAGCCTAACTGAACCCTATCTTTAACACTGACAAGCGTTAATTAAATTTTACCTGACAGCCTTGTACGGGGAGTATCAAAAATATTTTTACAAACTTTGTGGGGCGTGTTCCTCACACTAATCAATGACAAATGTCCATATAAGCATATATACGCAAATTTTTCGTTTTTGAGTCAAGTTTAAAGAAAATATACGGTAGATAGCGCTGTGTTACTATGTAGACTAGGTTTCATTTGTCATTCGTGTATATTTTTGGCTAGTCAGTCTTCAACGTTTAACTTAGCCTATTGCATTCGAAATTGTCCCTGTTATATCCTAAAACGAATTCATCTGCAAAATTAAAATGATAACCAGTGATATATGATTAGTACATCCAATGGTCTAACATGAAACAATATGCTTTCCGTAACGCCAGGTCTGCAAGATAACGGCCATCACTGAATTTGTATATGAAACTTGAGATAAGAATGTCGAAACCCGTGAATGGGTTTTAGTTATCTCGAAGACGTTCGATAGGCTTTGGCCTGCAGGCTTTCTTCCCACGCTCAAGTGCTACGGTCTGACGGGACATATATTCGGTTCAATCCAATCGTTCCTAAAAAATCGTATAATAATGGTCGTGGCTTCTAAAACATTTCATAACAACATGGGGGGTCCCCAGGACTCTATCTTTGGACCTATGTTGTTTCAGATCTTCATTAAGGATCTCCCCAATATCGTCACTTCCACATCTAGGTATTTATGCAGATGCCACAACTAGGATTCAACCATTAAGTTAATATTTATGTTATTTTAGTTTGGAATTAATTCATGTATTTTATATTTTAAATAACCTATTACAGACGCTTGCTCAGGCGCATTTGTGTTTATTCATCAACCACAGAGCCCACCTGCGTTTTATACAGCAACTATACCGAGCAGAACCATTTTATTTTTTTACATTTTTATAATCATGCATTTTGGCTTGGGAAAGATTTAATTTTTTCAGGAATGGAGATATTTTAAAAAATCACGTGCGCAGATTTATATTTTTATAAGATTCGATAGCGAAACTTTCAAGTAATGTTCGTACATAAATATATATGTATATATATATATACTCGACTCCTCCGACGAATTCGACGTATGAGCGTTAAGCAGATCAGTTTCTAGTCACCGACAGCCTGACACTAGCACGTGAGATTTGATTATAGCGGTGAAGGTTTTATGTCGAACTATCCGCACTTTTTGAAGTGCCGAATACAGAGACCTAGTGTAATAAGTTTTGAATTCAGAGTTGTCCCTCTCCTAGACCAGTTGCCATCCAATGCTATAGAACCCAGTTGTACTGCTATTTAACCATAGCTGGAGGGAGAAGAAGAGGATTAACACCTTTCCCAAGAGTATTAGCACGTAAATGAATGTAATGGATTGGACTGGAATTTGAACTCGTCTCTTCGATTCCTCAATCCAAACCGCTATCCATTACTCCACCGTATATATACACCGATGTAACGGAAAAATTGTTCAAATCATTTAACATCATAATTGTCCACCTCACAAAATCTCTAAAAAACACTCAACTAATTGTGATACATTTTTCCAGGTTTTCAGATAAGACTTTTAGGAATCTTGACAACATTTGTCGTAAGAATCATTGAAAAAACATTTGAGGTATTCAGCTAGAAAGTGAAGAGGTTAAAATCGTTTTGTGTCAGCCCCACTCTCTTCCAAAATGAGCAATGGTGAGTGGAAAAATTCATTCAGGCCTTCACTAATGGTACTGACATTCATATTCTGGCTTCCATCTTCAAAGTGAATAGGTTTATAAATGAGGGAACAGTATAGAGGAAAACTAGATCATGTGGTAACAACAGGAAGAGGGACCATCATTTCAAGATAAAGAGATCACTTAGAAAAAATCCAACTCAATCCGTAAGACGTTTGGCACGTGAGAGAGGAGTTTCACCTATAACAGTTCAAAGGGCATTGAAAAAAAGACTTGAAAATAAAATCTTACGTGAAAGAGCTGAAAGTCCTTTATGTATGTATGTATGTATGTATAGCTGGTCATACGTATTTGAAGATCCCCGTTTACTGGGACTACTAGACAATCCCTATTACAGACGCTTGCTCAGGCGCATGTGTTTATTCATCAACCACAGAGCCGACCTGCGTTTTATACAGCACCTATGCTGAGCAGAACTTAGTTACAATTTCTGGAAAAGAGCGTGTTATCTAGCATGATCAACAATTTGAACAAGGCCAGCACGCTCAAGCCCTCGGCCACGATGACTTGTGACTTCGTGCTAGAACAGCTATCTAGAGTTTCCGTCTATCCAATTTCTCTGACAAGGCTTGGGTCAACCCGTAGTATGGTTTTCAGGCACTTTTCAAGGGTGCCGGACGCTGGGATCGACTTCCTCCAGACTGCTAATATCAAGAAGTGCCTTTCCTGACAAATCGACCATAGTGAGATTCGAACCCGGGTCTCATGGTCAGAATGCAACCGTGCTCAAGATCTTTATATGAATAGCTAAATCATTTCCATCATATGTTTCATTACATTTTGTTATACTTCTTTCTGCAAACTAACATTAATTTGTGGTAATTACTAGTTTAAGGATAACAATTTAAAAAGTAATTATGTTTTCTTTGAATTTTCTACATTTAAGCCTAAAGAACTTACTAGAAATAAAATAAATAAGAGTCATTTATATCGTTTAGATACACAGAAAAATCAAACAAGGCTTTAAATTTTCCATGGATGCCGTAAAATGGATCGACTAAAATCAATGGACGAATTTGAAAATAGTGCCCCATTAGGTCAGACCATGGAAATAAATCCATAATATAAAGTATTTTCAATAACCAATCATCGGGCAAGGGAGAAAATTTGCTCGTAAGCTTATTGAACAAATAGCGTTTACAAAACAAGATCATAAAAATTCCCAGATCGACTGTTTCCAAAACACTAATAACCTATGAACTCGAATAGCTAGAAACATCAACCTCCTTCCTAAACAGAAGAGACGTAACTAAATAGCCCAGAAATTGGAAGAAAATAAAACAAATATAACAGTGACCATAAGAAAAAAATTCTTTGTAAAGACAACTCGAAATTGGAACTGAAAAGTCTTAATGAAAGAAAAGAGTCAACATATCCATTTTTCGTTATCCAATCTATTATACATTGTTAAATTCTCCTTTTATGTGCCTCCTTACGTCGGGATGTTCATGGCTGTCCACATCTTCCCATTTCTTGATAGGTCTAGTTACTCGCTGTTTCCCTATGCTCTTGTTTCTCGTCAATATTTTCTGTGAGTGAAAGACCCATTTACTAATTGGTGACGTAACACAAGACCAAAGAGTTACTTAATGATGTTGTTGCATGAACATATTCTGAGGAGTTAAGAAATGCTGATCATGAGGATATGTAGAAATTATATCGTTTGAATCTATCGTTTGACTAAAGAGGTTAAGATTGTAATGATCGGGGAAGCATTTTCTAGGGAGCTTCTTACACAAAGTTGTGCTTCTTGGGAATGGCCTATCCAAATGTTGCTATTGGAATACTCATTTAAATGCAGCATCAATCACCATATTATGTCTTCTTGAATCCTGTTCGTCTTTTGTCATTTCCTCGATCCTTCCTATTCTCTTACACTTTCACTCCCTATAACTCCAACTAGTGGCATTCCCGCCTTGTTTGTGGTGAAATGATTAAGAAATGCCCTAAGGGAATGGGGATGCTTAATCTCTGGTTACGTGAGATGGCATAGCGGTTCAGAAATGTTTAAAACACTTAAACGTTAGCAATCTTGACAACATTGGTCGTAAGAATCATTGGAAAACCCTTTGAGTTATTCAGCTAGAAAGAGAACAGGTAAAAATCGTTTTGTGTTAGACCCAATGTCTTCCAAAATGAGAAATGGTTAGTGGAAAAAGTCCATTCAGGCCTTCCATAATGGTACTAACATTCATATTCTGGTTTCCATCTTCAAAGTCCATTCAAGTAACTTCAAGCGAACGGTGACTAATTTTAAAAAAAGAGGGAAGAGTAAAGAGGAAAACTGGATCAGTTGGTCATAAAAGAAGAAGGATCATTATTTCAAGTTTGGGCGCAAGAGATTCCTTGGAAAAAATTCAACTCAATCCGTCAGAAGTTTAGCACCTGATAGAGGAATTTCACCTATAACAGCCCAAAGAGCAGTGAAAAAAGACTTGTAAATGAAATCATGCTTAAAACGTGGGAAGCAGCTTGTCACTCCAGCACATAAATTTAAAAGGTTAGAGAGGGCGAAGATCATCTTGAGTAAGTTAAAAACGATCCTGAAATAATATATATATAAATATATATATATATATATATATATATATATATATATATATTGGCCCCCGGAAGAGGTCCGAAAGAAAACTCGAACAATCTCAGCAATTCAGTAAAAACGTATTATTAACAAAAAGAACGAATACAGACGTGTTGCACGTCCGTCTGACGGCTAAGTAGAATAGTCAACTCGTCTTCTGTCTAAGTCCTCTTGTGAGTCATAATATAGTCATAAGACGAGTCTATTTTGTCCATGAAGGGAGGTCCCCATAACAATATATATGAACTTAATTTCAATAATTCATTAGCTTCCGATCCATAGTTAGGATTAATTAATAATGAACATGTCATTTTTATTTAAGATCGAGTTCAGCACGATTCTTCTGTTAAACTTGGAGAATAATTATACATTCTTATTTCTCAAATTAGAGTCCAATAGTATTATAAAAGCACCGGAGAATTCCAGTAAGATAACTTTAATCATTTCTAAAACACGACGTTTCAAATCTTAATCTAACAAATGGATAATTTTGCTTTTACTCGATTTGAACAATTGTAATGATTGGGGAATCATTTCCTCGGGACTTTGTCACACAAAGTTGTGCTTCTTGTGAATCGGCTGTTCAAATGGTGCTATTGGAATACTGATTTAAATGCAGCATCAATCGCCATATCATGTCTTCTTGAATCCTGTTCGTCTTTTGTCGTTTCCTCAATCCTCCCTATTCTCAATCTTCTCATTCACTTTCACTCCCTATAACGCCGTGCTTACTAGTGACATTCCCGCCTTGCTTGGGGTAAAATGATTAAAAAACGACCTAAGGGATCGGAGATGCTTAATCCCTGTTTACGTAACATAGCATGGCGGGTCTGAGACGTTTAAAACTGGTAGAGCTAATGAATGAATATTTTCCCTGGAAATAGAGATATAGTAGCGAAAGGCTTCAGGCATTTGTTCTGTTGGAAAGGAGATGTGCAGCTCCAGTTAGATATGGCAGTAATATCATATTTATGGTCTGATCTTTCTAATTTTTACTAGAGACAGCATCTCAACCTCTTGGCAAAAATGGAATAATGGAATATAAAATGTATGAAGAGGTTCTAAAACAAGGGAATGAGTACTGAAATCTTATGTAATATCAGTCCTCCTACATGGCAGTGAATGATGAAAACTTCCCCCACAGATGAAGAGTAGACTTGAGGCAACATGAATATGGTTCTACGGGAGAAGGCTGATAATTCCATGGATCGAACATGTAAGCAAATTTAGAGGTTTAGAGACAATGAAAACAAAAAAAGGCACTTATACTTAACATAAAGGATTAGACATTTGGGATTTCTTTGGCACATAATGAGGGAAGAAGGCTTGGAAAATTTAATACCCACAGGACAGATTGAAGGGTCAGAGGAAAACCACACATCACCTACCTAATAATGTTAAATATTTATAACTGTACCATTTGTCCATGCTTTGAATATTGTTACCACGGTGCTCCCGTTGTATATTTAGAGATTCTTGATGAAATCCAAATAATCAGCAATATTATTGATCCTGATCTAGGGTATCGGCTTCAGTTACTTTCCCGCCGCCGTAACGTAGTTTCCCAGTGCCTTTTCTATAAATACATTCATAAGAATTATTAGGATGAATTATTGGCTATCATATCTTGGCTTTAAAAATTTAAGCTCAGAACTAGATTGGCAGCAAGGTTACTGTTGAATTGGCTAGATTTAACCGTGAGTTCTACGCTAACAGTTTATTTTCTCACACTTCTCGCTCGTGGAACTCTCTTCCACCTCCATGCTTTTCAGCCAAATTCAAATTTCAAAATTTTAAATGCAATGTCAATCGTTATCTACTGTCTTCTTGGCCATTCTTCTTTTGTTCTCTCTCCTTAATAATGTTTCACTTTTTACTTATATTTTTACACTCAGTAGACCCTTGTGTTTTAGTGATTTACTGCCTTGTATTGGTTTATATGATTAAAAATAAAAAGACAATATTCTCATTTTAAACATATATGATTAGAAAAAAAAAGTTTAAATATAATCGAAGCACTTGTTTCTAAAAACATTGAGACGTACGCTTTAACATTTCTTGCTTCTAAACAAGTTGGAGGAGTAGAAGTGTTTGAACAATCGATAAGGCACTGCAACATGAAATTGCTACTATTCGTATAGAACCCAATAAGGAATAAAACAAGAATTTATAATAACAAAAATTACATATCTTACTTATTATAAAACGCAGATTGTGTGTGTGTGTCTGTACGTTTATATATTGGATCGGATTACCTACATTTTTCAACCGATTTCAAAACAAAACTTCACAGTACTGCGTAAAATTACCTTGCGGTGGTTCTGACAGCGCCAAAAATTGGAAAAACACAATTGTTTTTGCACAAAATCAATTTGAAAACACGATAAAACACGATTCTGTCGCCAGAATGAAAGGGGAGCAACTCATATCGAGTTATACTTATTATAAAACCCTGGTTCTTTGTGTGTGTGTGTGTGTGTGTGTGTGTGTGTGTGTGTGTGTGTGTGTGTGTGTGTGTGTCCGTTTATATATGGGACCGGATTTCCTACATTTTTCAACCGATTTCAACAAAACTTCACTTTTTTTGGCAGGTAGTGTTTCTTATTGTCTTGCACACTTTTTTCTTTATTTTCATAATGATTGAAAACAATGTTTTTGTTTGAGTTTGAGTAAATCGTAAAAAACAAAAAAATAATAATAATTAAGACATGCGTGTCCGTCAACCTTAAACAATAATCTTTGTCAATTTTATTTTTCAGTCTTTATGATGGTCGATATTGATCTATCTCTTACTGTTACATCCCCGGGCAACGCCGGGCTCTACTGCTAGTTTATTATAAATATAGAAAGACTAAGCTTGAAAGTCCTCATAAAAATATAAACCTGTAAGGACACAAGAAAAACTGAATAAAAAACATGCATATTTTTCCTTTTCAATGAAACATGTATAAATAAAGGGTTGCTGCCCAGATGTACATTATTTAAATATTATATTAATAATTATATTTTCATAATTTCTTTTACACTTTTCAAAAAATAAACATGTAAAGTCGATATATGTTTCAATGCATACATATTTTACTATGTTCTCTTCAAAAATAATATGTGCGCGTAGCGTCGCGCTTATAAGTGAATGTTTTCGTCGTGCGAATTTGTCTTTTATGTCGCACAGCTAGATATTAAGAGCGGGGAGTTTTTTTTTTTCTCTCGCTTTGGTTGGAAACCAGTTAAGGACAAGTACAAGTTTCCCGTTTTAGTAGGTTGAAAATAAATATATATTTTTTTTTTTTTACCCGGAATAACTTGAGTGCTAGTTGTCAAAAAATAATGTCGATATATGTTTCAGTGCATGTTTGTTCTACTATGTTCTGTTTATAAATGGAAAATATGCGCATAGCGTAGTTTTTTTTTCAATGAGAGTATCGGTGTTGATATTGCAGCCGACCTTGTGGCTTTCGCTTCCGTTTTCGCTTTCGTCTTGTGAATTTGTTTTTTTTATATTCCACAGCTAGAGGTTAAGAGCAGGGTAAACTGAGTTTTTTGTTTTCGCTTCTTGGCAACTAATTAAAGAGAAGTCTATATTAAAAATCGTTTGGCCATGGAGATAGCAACTCCACCTAGTATAAAACTTACTCGCAAGAAAACCTAAACAGCAAGAACTAGATTAGTGAATCTGTGACCCGATAAACTAACTGCAGGGTTACAAATACAGGCATATTGAAATAATGCAGAATTTGTTTAATTTTGCTTCAGATTGTCGGATGGTTTTTGAATAACGGAATCCAAATTGGTATATAGCTTAGTACATCTTCCAAAAAGAAGTACGAATTAAACATCCCAATAGACATAAAGTTGAAAGATATTTTTCAAACTGGGGAAAGAAAATGAAATCCATTTAAATATTTAATATAATAATTTGTGGTGGTCTACAATACTTTGTATAAATGCAGAATACAGTCGTTATCTTTCGCCTTCTTAAATCCTCTGGTTTATCTGTTCCTTCTTCAAAATGTTGT
>CAHIKZ030003722.1:2775000-2820000 GCA_903632075.3 Acanthosepion pharaonis
GGCAAGAGGGACAGAAGAAAACTACTCATAACCCATGGCGGAACCCGTTTTAGGAAAGGTACCAAAAATACAATATTTATTAAGAGCTATAAGGGACAGGAAATTGTGGAGGGCTATGAATAAGTGATCACTTTCCGTCGTCAATTGTTTTACTATTCAGATAATTCTACAGGTTTCGGTGAAATAACTCCTACGTATATCCCCCAGAAATATTTCCCACACAAGTGTAAGATATCATTGGCCATGGTGTTTTCATCTATCAAATGTCTTACCATTATGTGGAGTGTATTTCTGGGAGGTCTATGGGGAGGAATTTCTTGGATGTTTATTGGGATGAATTTATGGGAAGTATATGTGGGAGGTATTTCTGGGAGGTATATGTGGGAGGCATTTCCATGAGGCATATGGGTGAGATATTTCTGGGAGGTATATAGGGGTTATTTCTGGAAGGGATGTGTAGAGGTATTTCTGGGGAGTATATGTGGGATGTATTTTTGGCAGATAAATTTGGGAGGAATTCCTAGGAGGTATATGTGGGAGGTATTTCTTGGAGGTATTTATCGGAGGTATATGTGGGAGGTATTTCTGGGAGGTATTTCTTTGAGGTATATGTGGGAGGTATTTCTTGGAGGTATATGTGAGAGGTATTTTTGGAGGTATATGTGGGAGGTATTTCTGGCAGGTGTGAGTGTTATTTCTGGGAGGTATATATGGGAGTTATTTTTGGGATGTATATGGGGAATATATTGCTGGGTGGTATATGTGGAGGTATTTCTGGCAGGTAAATGTGTGACTTATTTCTCGGAGGTATTTCTGGCAGGTATATGGGGATTTATTTCTAGGAGGTATAGGGGGGTATTTCTGGTAGGCATATGTGGGAGGTATTTCTAGGAAGTATATATGAGAGGTATTTCTTTGAGGTATATATGAGAGGTATTTCTTTGAGGTTTATGGGAGAGTTATTTCTTTGAGGTTTATGGGAGAGGTATTTCTTTTAGGTTTATGGGAAAGGTATTGCTTTGGGGTATATGGGGAGGTATTTCTGCTGCATCCTGTATTTCCGTGTCACTTGTTGTTGACGTTTGCGATAGTCACGTCACAACTTAGGCTGGTAACTATAAATTCTGTTCCTTTACATTCATTGGTTCTACGTTAATTTCTATTTTCCACAACTACAGTGTAACCCGGATATAAGAGACCCGGATATAAGAGAAACTCGGATATAAGAGAAACCCGGATATAAGAGAGATTTTCTCTGGTCCCAAATTAGAGCCTGTGTTACTGTATATAAATAGACCAAACCCGGATATAAGAGAAACCCGGATATAAGAGACTTCGTCTCCGGTCCCGACAACTCTCTTATATCCGGGTTACACTGTATCTTGATGAAAAATTCTTTCTGTCGTCTTTCCGTATCCGCCATTACCGTAGCGTATAGTATAGAAGATGTTCTGGAAATTTCCACAAATAATAAATCCTGTAAAATATTCCGGTTCTCATCAAGCTATAAAGGTTAAAGAAATCCTGAAAGGGAACACGTATTTAAGGTATTCCCTTTTCTATTTTTGAGTGTTTGTGGATTGGTTAGTTAGTTTTTTTTATGGGTTATCAACCTATACAGTTTATTTAAAGGCATAAAATATATTTACATTTTTAGTAAAAAAAAAAAAAAAAGTTTTGGTATCGTAAAGATTATTCCTGCGTAAACTTCTGCTTATTAATCCATAGCTACTGGGGTGGGGTAAGAAAGGGATTCATCGCTATTTTGGCGTAAGTATCGGTTATTTGGGTGTAAGTGACTATAACGAACCCAATTGGAATTGAAACTCGGCTCCCGAATAACAATACAGAGCCGTCATGTATTCCACCAATAGCATATCAAACCTTACATAACATGATATTCCCAAGTGTTCACCCATCTAGATACTGATCAATCCCCATGTTGCTTAACTTCGGTTATCGTCTGCGAAATGGTGCCTCAACGGGATATGGCCGTAAGCCGTATTCATTTTAACTTGTATACGTAATATATATATACAAAAGTAGAGCATAAATATAATTATTTATTTAAAAATATGATTCCAACTCGCGATATAAGAGGTCTCATGTTTCAAAACAAGAGCCGAAAACTTCAATATAATTATTTGGATTAAATTAAGTCAAAGTAAGCTCTGTTCCATCTTCAAGCGGAATTTTTTTAAATAAATAATTATATTTATGCTCTACTTTTGTATCGAGCACTATTTTAAAAAAAATAATAACTAAAATACTAAGGAACTTTGGATTATTTACCTAACCAGTTCTTTCCTATTTCCTATATATTTTCACACACACACACACACACACACACATACATACATATATATATATATATATATATATATACATAAATATATATATATACATATATATATATATATATATATATATACATATATATATATATATATATATATATATATATATATATATATATATGTATATATATATATATATATATATAAGCAAGAATAAAACACAAACATGCATAATATTTGCAGTACTTTCTAAGGAGAGACTTACAAATAATCTTTTTTAATGTAAAATTGAACTTAAAATCTGTACAGTGAATCATATTGAATACATGGCAGTAAATGCTGGATAATTTCCTTAATGATTAAAAGGAGACTTAAATCAGCAATTATGTGTTTCTTCAGAAGGATACTGGAAATATCTTAGCAATGAGGAAGTTTTAAAGAAAAGGGGAAAAATTCATACTTGGCAAAGGAAAGAACCAAATGAATTATTGGGAGATGTAACGAGGAAAGAAGGTTTAGAAAATTTGACATACACATATCATTGAAGGTAAACTGATAAAGAGAAAACAACGGATAATCGATAGAACGAGATTGTGTAGATAGATGGCATTAGAGAGAGATTGAGGAATATTGAAAAAAAAACATACAATATTAAGAGCTACAAACAATTGGAAGTTGTGGTGAGATATGATCGCCCACGTTCTAAAGAGGCAGGGCATGAAGAAGAAGAAGAAGAAGAAGAATGAGAAAAAGAAGAAGAAGAAGAAGCAGTAGAAGAAGAAAATGTTTAATATGTTTTCTTAAAGATATGTATTACTGAATAAAATATCGATTTCTCTCAACTGTTTCAACTTGAAGTTTCAAACTGAAGGTTTGAAAAAATAAAAACGTATTTAAATAATTTACTCTCTGAGAGGAGGTATTTTGAATGTGATTTTTCACGCAGAAAAGCTTCGGGTATTTTTATGATTGACAACCCAGCGGGATATAGGATGATAGCTGAAGTCTCATTAGAAACTTTTCTTACTTAATGCTATATATTTCACAGTTGGAAGATAGTCAACTTCGAAAGGTGTAAAAAACTACATCGCATATATAAAGGAACGACCAGTTGTTTTACAAATGTCTATCCAATACAAGGCCCTAGTGCCACTCAGAGTAGATCGTTACTGAAGGTTGTTGTATGAGCGGAAAGATTCAGAACTAACCACTGAAGTTTATGGAAACATAGCAAAGATAACGCTTAGCCAGAGACTAAGAGAGGTTAAGATAGTATTGGTCGGGAAAGTATTCTCTCAGGTGTCTGTTCCAGAAAGAAGCTATTGGTGGGAAGAAGCACTCAGTGCGAAACTCTCTTCTTTCTAATGAAATGTCAAGGGAATGGGAATGATTCTCCGCACTATACGTAGAATGGCGAGGGTTAGCTATGAAGTTTAGAACTTGTGCAAGTAATAAATTTAGCTCGTCAGGACGTTTGCCGTAAAAGGAGCGATAGGGCGTAGAGAAAGTTACGTTTTTGGTCCGTGGGAAAAGGGCATGTATTTTGGAAGATAATTCATCCCGAACAATGCCGTATAGACACTATCAATAGTGCGAATTAAGGAGTGAACAAATCCAGTTCAGATATGGGTGCAATGTTTCATTTTCAGTGTGATCTGGCTTTTTGTTTAAAGATAGGGCTGAGCGGGCGGAAACACCTGCATTGATATACCGTTGTAAGGATCTAAAATAATTTGAATTGGCATTAATTATTGAACGAAACTTCTGAGCCTAACTCACATCCACAAATATGAACAAATGAACTAATATAAGAAATCTGTTTAGGAAGAGCGCTTCACACGGGATGAGAAAATTTAAGAACATTTAGTATAAAATAAATTTGCATGAATTCCTGTATAATTAATAAAGATTAAAATGTTTGTTTTCATTTGTTTTCAAAGTTTTTCAGGAAGATGTTTCTTTAATCAGCTATCTTAAAAATATGCATTTTTTCTTAAAAAGACGAATTAAATTTAAATCAATTAAATATTTATAACACGCCTTTCATATCTCGTCAAAAACAGTAGCATAAAGGAACTGACTTTAATTACAGGATATTTTGCATGTAAACAACTTTATTTTGTAAAGCTAACTTTACATGCTTGTAAAACCTCCACTCTCGCTACCATAAATCTTAAATGAGAAATACGGAGATATATAGATGCGTTGCTAGAATATGTAATATCGGAAAATCAATGAAAGAGATCGGGAAGTGTTTCAGAAATTCTAGAGAAATAAGTTCATGGTCTCTTAAGATCACATTCAGATATCAAGCGTTTCAGGGTAGGCTGATAAGTAAAATTCGTCTGCTTAGCGGTGACTATAAAGCGGGACAAATAAGGAAATCGCTTACAACACTACTCTAATTACCAATAGGAGATTTACAATTAAATTGCATTAAACGATTTCTTTTGACCGTTGCCAAACTTATAAATTAGTCTTTCCTAAAGACGTGCGACACACGATTCCATTCGGATTCCATTGAGATATTCAGGCCTAGACTGAAATTAATAAATTTATCTTTATAGGTTATTTGAATTGCAGAGGGAGTAATTGTTTGAAGCTATGAATGATCACCCTGCCTCTAAAATGGTGCATTCAATTAGATTTTGATTTTCAATTAATTAGTAACGGAAATTTTAAAACAAGTTAAACTTTGTCTAAAAATTTAGGCAAAAATGAAATCAAACAACATACATTTTCTTTCCTAATTTCTGGGTTAAGTTTTTTTATGGTGAACATTATTTACAATCAGAGTAATATCAGCTACCTAACAAAATATCGGCTTTGTCCTTTCTGATGCATCCCAGATGTCTGTCCACCCGTATAACATGCAGGAATTTTCGAACTGAACATTTTTACCACAGTATGAGACTTGCAGGTCGAGGACACTAAAATCAAGGATGTGCGGAAGTTTAAGTATCTGGCAAGTGTTTTGACGGAGTATGGTATGGGATGGCTAAGGATGCAATCTAGAAGCTGGACAGAGTACTGCGAAACAGGAGGGTCTCTATGGCGACAAAGAAAACATTAAAGAGCTGCTACGTAACATCTGTCCTTCTATACGGATCGGTATCCTCAAGGACGAAGAAGAGACTCGAGGTGGCGGAGATGTTGTTCTACAAAAGGATGCAGAAGATATCATTGACCGACCATGTAAGCAACGATGAGGTCTTGCAGAGGATGTAAACAAGGAGGAAGCTTATGCTTAAAATAAGGAAGAGGCTGATGAAATTTTTGGAACACGTGATGAGAAAAGAGGACCTAGAGAATCTGATACTCACGGGGCGAATAGAGGGGAAAAGAGACAAGGAAAAAAAGCACATGACATACGTGGCGGGCTTGGGCAGGTGTATAGCGGATCGTGGTCTGGGGTAGTTGGTAGAAACACAAAGCCTCTTCAGAGCTTCAAGGGATGGGGGAGGGGAAGTGAAAGTCCATGATCGCCTACGCCCTGAAAGGTCACGACACAAAAAAAGATACAGGTAAATTGGTATTGTACCAATGACCATGAGTAGGGATATGTTTACTTTTATTCTTTTTAGTATATCTTAGTTATTTTAGAGATTTCAGCCTAATGATCTTCTTGCCTCCATTGCTCATGCTACATAATTGTTGTCAAGATTGACTACTTTCTAGCTATAAAAGGTGTTCCCATTACTTGGACCGATTTTAAATGTGAATTAAGTTTAAGCGTCTAATGAATTTTTTTCTTTTTCTTTCAGATTTGGTGGACATATGGGAGATGTTATTTTTTCACACATAATTGCCATGATTTAATAACATGATTCAATAGCGAAATAAATAAATTTACACGAATAACAATGATTTATTTGCTGGTGACTTTGATCCGTTTTAGTGAAACGCTCTTATATACAATCCGTCTTAATTGAGACACACACACACTATATATATATATATATATATATATATATATATTAGATTTGTATCGTTTATCTTCCTTTTTCTATTTTAACTCTTGTGTAAAATTACTTAGACCCTTAGAAAGAGTAATTTTATGCTACAGTTAAATTATCAACAAAATCTAAGAAACGACACACCTGACAAATCTAAAAATAGAAAAAGGAAGATAATATGGTTTAACCCACCATTCTGCAGGTTATCCAACATCAATATTGGCAAATATTTTTTTAAAGTTAATAGACAGACACTTTATTACAACAATCCTTTGAAGAAAATCTTCAATAGAAAAACCTTAAAAATCAGTTACTCATGAGTTGACAACGTAAAAAATATAATCAATTGCCACAATAACCATATCGTGAGAAAATTCTATGAAACACTGAGTAACAAACCTCCCTGTAGATCTGGTGCCGTTTGTCCAGTGGCGGTTTTTTGCACTTCGAACAATGTGGTATATGAAGCTACGAATTTCCAAAGGAAAATGTAAATCAGAAATTTTACATCTAAATTTCAACAGGAAATTGGAAACAACGTTTCTACAGTCACCGCCATTCCTTCAATAATGAATTTCAAAACAGCAGACAGCCCTATCAAAACATTATTGGGACCTCATTGATTCCAAGCCACAATTAGAATGGAGGATCATATGTAAGGTCCGAACTCCTAACAACTGCATAGAGATGTGATCTATGAATCAAGGACAAAATCCTAAAAATCAAATATGACAACACCAATGAACTACTTAATCGACGAAACGAACTTGTCTTCAAATGCGGACATAAGAACCGCTTCAGATTGCTAAGGTAACACCAATTTTCAAGAACATTTACCCAAACTTGGTCGCTTTACATATATTTGTGCATGCATATATGTATGTGTATGTGGATAGGCATATGTATATATACGTGTCTGAGGAAATGCAGATATATGTGTGTGTGTATTTGCGTGTGTGCAATTATAAATATATATACATATATATATATATATGTGTGTGTGTGTGTGTGTGTGTGTGTGTGTGCCTGTGTGTGCGTATGCAGAATCACTACCTATTATCCTTCATGAAAATCCCCTTCCCTTCATCACATGTGATCTCACTCTACAAAAATCGTCCCACCTGGGTATCTATCGCTCGCATATTTCTCCCCTTCATGCACAAGCATACTATGGTACTTCTCTGCTTTTGTGTCTGCGTTTGACAAAGTTTTGTACATGCAAACATGTGTACTCCCGTTTGGGCAAATAGGTACGTGATTATTCGTGTGTTGTTTGTTATATGCTGTCATAAGTAGGTGCATAGATTAAGCACAGTATATATATATATATATATCTGGGGTCACTTGATGAAAACATTCGTAAGTACCCCCTCATAGCTACACGATTAGTAATGTCTTTGAGGGAATCTTACATGTTATCTAAGTACTGAATTCGAAATGTATTAGTAAAATATTTGCATAAGATTATTCGTGTGCTGTTTGTTATATGCTGCCATAAGTAGGTGCATAGATTAAGCACAGTATATATATATATCTGGAGTCACTTGATGAAAACATTCGTAAGTACCCCTTCATAGCTACACGATTAGTAAAGTATTTGAGGGAATCTTACATGTTATCTAAGTACTGATTTCGAAATGTATTAGTAAAATATTTGCATAAGAGTTTATGGATACAAATAGATGAATATGGATGTATAGGCATGTGTATACATACTTATGGGTGAAAATGTATATATGTGTAGATGGATGCGCATGTGTGTATGGATGTAGGTACATATGTTTAAGTATAATTATATGTGTATATAGAAAATATGTGTATGTATGCAGGTATGGGGATTTGCGTAAGATCTCTGATTTCTACCGCCCCCTCTTCTGTTCCATACCTCTACCTCTTTTTGTATTCCTTTCTCTTGCCCGGTGAATGAGAAGTCACAACCATAGTAACTCCGAGAGACATATACCTCCCTCCTTTCCTTCCTTCTTCCTACTCTATGTAACTATCTTAAAACACAACTTCCGATAATCTTGTTTTTCATCTCGTTTCTTCGGTTGATTCCTGGAAGAATTTTTGAATCCAGTCCTTGTTTTGAACCCCAAGGTCTGACGAAGCGATAATGAATTTTATCGGTCTCCCAAAATATAAAATATTACCATGGCTTTATGCAGTCACCGATTTGTTAATTTGTCGTAAGAATCACTGAGAAACCCTTTGAGATATTCAGCGAAAAATAGAGCAGGTTAAAATAGTTTTGTGTTAGAACCAGTGCCTTCCCATGTTGTAAATCCATTCAAGAACGATCAAGAGAACGGTGAATAAGTTTTAAAAAAAGAAGAAACTATAGAGGAAGACGGGGTAAGATGATCACAAGAAGAAGCGGGATCATTATTTCGACTTAGAGCAAAAGAGATCAAAATAAGAATTCATAATACTTTGGGAACATGAGAGAGGAGTTTCAGCTATGACGGTCAAAAGAGCCGTGAAAAAAGACTTGAAAATGAAATCAAATTTGAAACGGGTTAGGCACCTTGTTACTCCAGGTCAGTTTTAGCTAGAGAGGGCGTAGAACCATCTTGAATAAGTTCGAAAATGATCCTGAATATATATATATATATATATATATTAAGAAATGGACAAAGTCCTACAATTTATTAAAGACATTTTTATGTTTAACATTCTTTTTATAGATACAAGTATTTAAGTAAATGCTCTGTTTATAATAAACAGTATTAAATAACATTTATCGGCCTGAATGTCCGAGAAATTTTCATAGAAAATATTCGTCCTTTGTCAGGATTCGAACCTGCATCCTATTCGGAACTGTCATTTAGCTTGACGTGCCTAACCATTCGGCCACAAAGGATCGTTCGGTTGGCAAAAAAATGTCTTTTTTATTTATATATAATTTCAATCCTTCATGAGCTTCGGAACCTTAGCTATGATTAATTAATGATGAACATGTCATTGTCGTTTATGACCAAATTCATTTATACATCCTTACTATTCAAAGTAGAGAACAGTAGTGTTATAAAAACTAGAGAATTCAGTAAGATATAATTAATCATTTCTAATATAACAATTGGACAGTTTTGCTGCTACACTCGGTATATATATATATATATATATATATATATATATATATATATATATATATATATATGTGTGTGTGTGTGTGTGTGTGTAATGTATATTTTTACAGACAATTCTTTCAAAACTTCTCATTGTATTGCATGACAAGGAAGATTAAATTAATTTTTTATTATGTTTTTCCCGCCTCCTAACATTTTTTCCGTTTTGTAGGAAAAGCGCTTGGAACAATAAAAATTATGAACAATTTTTATTGTTCCAAGCGCTTTCGTCGACTGCTATAGCCATTTTCAAGGGAGTTTCACCTCTGGTGTTATTTTGCCCCATGCTTTGACTGTTACGTTGTAATGCATCTTTGTGTTATTGTTTTTTTTGTTTTTTTTTGAAAAACCTCACATTATTTAATACTGGAAATGAAGTATTGAAAGATTTTTAAAAATTTAAAAAAAAAAAATTAAATAAAAAAAATGCTCACGTGAATTCCAGTCGCGAGCGTCATGTGACAGCTTGGAATTAACATTTTTGAGTGAAGCGTTTCGTCATTTAGGACTTCCTCGAACCAAATTAATGTTTACATTAATGCGGCTATAGAAGAGAAGAAAGAAGGACGCTGTAAATTTTAAATTTATTAGGAATTATTTTTTTTATTATTATTTAAGTTTTAATATTCATTTAAAATTTATCTAAATGAAAAGAGCGGGAAAAACAGCGCAGTTGCTCGAAAATATATCTCCGAGCAGAGTTTTTCTGAGACTCTGATGTTACTCCCGGCCATTACGCTTCTCCCAGTACTTCTAAACGTACTATAGTGCTAAAAAAAAAAAAAACAAACTTGGGCTCTCCAACTGTATATCTTCTGTAAGCATTTCTAAAACTTAATGTCCTCACTTAGTAAAGATGACCTGTCGTTTGGAGCTTATATTATTATTATTATTATTATAGATATTTGTCAAGTGTCTAAATGTGTTATTTTATAGTTATCATTTTAAAATGAACGGTGCATTTCATATCGAATTTCGGTCTCTTTGTCTTTACTTGAGTGTGTCGCGAACCATTTACATTGTCTAAATTAAAATAATGTGAGAGACACTTTCGTCATCTTTACCATTTAAAGCTCTTTGACCGGTTATTGGAAAATCTCCAAATGCCCATTTCTCAATATTCCTAACGGGTTTGCGATTCGTTATACCCTTAGGTGTAATTTGTTTCCATCTTGTCGATAGTCATTAGATCACGAATAGTATTTTGTTTCATTTTTCAATTTGGCACATTCTTTTTACTTTTTGTTATTATTCATTTTATTATCATTTATACTGCTGCATAAGTTTGATGATTATCTCTGGAGAACCTGAGGTAGGAAGTTTTTTTTCATTTTTTCAGAATTATTCACTATATCCTGTATGGGTCGTACACCACCAGGACATATCGCTATGTCCTTTCGAATCTCTAATTATGCCAATTTTAATTCCTTACGAAGGGTTGCCAACAAGCGGAAAGGCTTTGCGTGGCCAACAGTTTCTCTGTAACCGAGAGATTGAAGAACGTCAGATCTGATGAAGGATTCAACTACAGTAATACTGGTTCGAATTCTGTCAGAGAGGGCATATTTTTCTAAAGAGATTTTGCGAATATTAAATAACCACCATCTACTTAAACATGTCCTAAAAGGTAACGTTTAACGATATATATACATACATATATATATATATATATATATATATATGTGTGTGTGTGTGTGTGTGTGTGTGTGTGTGTGTGTGCAGATATTTAGTTTTAATGCGTGGTATATTTATGAGATAAAGTGCTCAATATGAGAGATAGAAAGTACGTGAATATAAAAGTGAACATTGAAGTCAACATTCAGAGGCGACGGACAATTTCATGACACTCTCAATCATCAGGTGTCAGATTGCGTCTAGTATAAAAAGTCTGTCTGTTGGCTCTGAGATTTGACTTCAATGTTCACACACACGCACACACACACACACACACACAAACACACACAGATATATATATATATATATATATATATATATATATATATATAGAGAGAGAGAGAGAGAGAGAGTGAGAGAAAGAAGAAAAAGCATGCGGAAAGCGAAGAAAGAAATAATCTTCAAACAGAGCTGTAAAAATTTTATTATTGTGTAATTATTTTCTTTCAGTTTGAAAGGAACAAATTACGAATGTCCTCGCGAAACACAGTCCCACGAAATGTTTTTTTGTTCTTGCACTTTTCAACGCAGCAGAATCAATTCCGTTAACATGATAGAGAAAACAGAATGTATCTTAAGAACAGAGTCACGTATTTACGTTGTTTTATGTACTCGTGTAATTTTCTAGCAATAAGCAGTCAGTAAAATAATACTAAATTTTGTTGGCATTACTCAATTTGCATGTTTTAACTTGTGCTTCAGTTAATTAAAAATATCGAGGCTGCTGCAACAAGTTACTCGATAAATACGTGAAATGTTGAGTAATTAGTTATACGAAAGTAGTGAGTAATCAGTTGAGTAAAAAACAACACCCCGAGTCAAAGGTTTACCGAAAAACTGAAAACTGACATTTGTGAATTTAGTCGACGACTATTAAAAATAGATAGGCTCGAGGAAGCTAAGTTAGATTTACTAAACTCAGAAGTTTATTGGTACATAAATATTGTCTCTATTTTTAAATATCTAATTTTGGAGGGAAAATATTCTTCATCATTTTCGAGAGTGATCCCCGAAATTTCGTAGCAGACAACAAACATAGTTGTCTGAAATTTCAAAGCCATAAGAGCATTTGACATAACTTCACTGATTGGTTTATAAATGAGAATGTGGAAATTCAAACTTGAGCCAAATTTTGTAACTTTGAGAATGCTTCAAAATTGCGATATATGTAGAAGATAGCGTAAAGTAAATCGAATAGATGGATTGCAATACAACTATTTGTGCATTTTTATTCCTTTTTCGTGTGGAGATTATCCTCGTTTCTATGTGTTATACTGGAACGTACCTATTTCTATTTTAAATAGACTCTCCCACAGATAATAAGTAGTAGTAGTAGCAGTCGCCAAAAGAGCTCAGTGGAGTTGAGTGAGTCAGTCGATGTCAGACATTGAAGTATCAATCCACCACAACTAGATTATTTTTTATTGCAAGTTCCTAAGGTTTTGTACGTCGAACCTAATTTAGGACCGACTGAGTGAAATACAAGCCTCCACTGTGAAAATTACTTTACAACACTATGTCATTTAGATAAAGAATGGACTGCCACGAAAACTGCAATCGCGAAGGAACGGAATGGCTGAAAATTTAAATAACAGAGAAGTGCAGAATCAAGAGGCGATGATAGTTGGTCACATGGGTGAAAGTTTAGTCGTGAGTTTCGTTAGATCTGAAGAATTAATTGTTTTGCTTAAGATTGGTGAATTAGACATGTATATCTGGTATCAAATTCCGGTTAATCGGTACATTAGTGTCTCTAGAAAAAAATAATTAGAAGACAAAAATCAAATCCGACTGCAATAGAATTAAATAATCGATAATGAAAACAATGAAAACAAAAACAAAGGCCAAACAAAACATTAAGAATGTATGAAAAATAGAAAATAAAATCATAAACACAGCCTCATATTTAAAATACATCGTCCGAACACCGAAACACAATAGTTTCGACAAAAACTGATCTTTGTTTGTGTCAATCAATCAATTTTATTGATTTCCAATCTGTGGAGAAAGGACGGACCAATCAGTGAATGGCAGTCGAGATAATAAATCTTTTTATGTTATAATTCTTCTTGCTAAATGCATTTAAAATTATCTAGATTTTGAAGTCATTAATGTTAGCAACTTAAAAAGAAATCATCATTTTTAAAAGTTCCTTTGTAAAGATGATACTATTATGATAGTATTATTGATTGTAATGACAAAAATACGCAGATGTAGGCTTTAAGAAAATTTTATTCAACTGAGAATAAAAGGTTCGCGTATAGGGTCCTCTTATAGTCTCAGTAAACAGAAATAGCTCTCTCAAAGAGAAGAGTAACGAAACAAGAGGAGACAACTCTTGATTATTCATAACAATATTTTTTTTTCATATTTTATTTTCTGATGAAGCGTTAATAAAAGCAAGGCATGTTAGATTGATAAACGTTTCATATTTGTTCTTTATCCTATAGAACTATTATGTATTGACTCATACGGAGTTCTTGTTTTGTTTGCCACTTCGATACGTGCTCTCCAATCTTTATCTTAGCAACGAGTGAGAGTTTTTCTTTATTTTAAATGATTTAATTCGGGCATATTCATCTGTTTTTTTATGTTTAATTTATCTTTATCACATCTTACGTTAATTTAGTCCTTAGCTTACGTTATTCCATCTTCTGTATATACCTGTGTATAGTACAATAATTTTATGATCGTTTTTTACACAAAATATAGAGATTGGAAATTAAACAATTATTTCTTTTTTGAAAAGGTTAAGATCATTCATTTTCTGTGAATGATTGCACTAAAAACATAAAGTTATGCTTTTTTTCCTGTGAGGATTACAATATATGCAAATTAACAAAGTTTACACGTCTTATACACGAGTATATATGGTATCATCACTTGATTCTCTTTGCTGGTTTTATTTCTTTTAATACAACATTTCATTTCAACCTTCATTCCTGCATTCATTTCTATCAGAATGTTTTGTTACTATCATGCCACGTATCGTGTGAGTGATATATTTATTGGTGTTACAATACGGCGATCATCGACGACTGTAAGTTTGCTGAAAGTTTCTATGCTTTTGTTATTAAACATTTCTATTTCTGAACCAAGAAAACCACTTGCGAAATCTTCAGCTACAGCACCATCTCTATCAATGGCACATTCATTTTTTCTTCATTTGTACAGCGTTTTTAGATTTGCAGCAATATCAAGTGCTTCGATTGACGAAAAATCATTTTGTTTTCCTCCAATTTCACATTCAACGTAATAACATTTATAATTCACAATGCACACGCGAATCGTATAGAAAGTGGGAGTGAAATATTATCTTTCAGAATATATATATCATAAATTACAGTTGACTGTGAAATTAAATCTCACTAAAAACCATTGTTGCAATCTAATATGAGGTTGGAAAGAACGTTCTGTCTTTAGTTCCAGTCCTGTAAGGGAATGACTGCAAAAACAATCAGCTCCCAAAATTTATAGACAAAACATGCAAAAACAATCAGCTCCCCAAATTTATAGACAAAAACAGGCAGAAACAATCCGCTCCCAAAATTTATAGACAAAATATGCAAAAATAATCAGCTCCTCAAATCTATAGACAAAAACAGGCAAAAACAATCCGCTCCCCAAATTTATAGACAAAAACACGCAAAAACAATCAGCTCCCCAAATTTATAGACAAAAACACGCAAAAACAATCCACTCCCCAAATTTATAAAGAAAATATGCAAAAATAATCAGCTCCCCAAATTTATAGACAAAATATGCAAAAATAATCAGTTTCCAAATTTATAGACAAAAACAGGCAAAAACAATCCGCTCCCCAAATTTACAGACAAAATATGCAAAAATTGTCAGCTCCCAAATTTATAGACAAAAACACGCAAGACGTGTAAAAAAATATGTATTTCTGGTAATATTTTTTTTCAAAAATATATTGCTGGTAATAGATTTTTTTTTCCTTGAAAATTGTATTTCTGGTAATAATATTTTACAAAGTATTTCTGGTATTAAAACCGATTTTTACACTTTCATAAGGCTTTTTACCTCCGTTTCTGGGTTAACTATTTGTCCATAGCTGGAACCCTAACAGGTGCTACCACTCCGGGTCAGGGTTGACCTGGAGACACCAGCAAATAAGAGGTGGTTCCACGCTCCTCAAAAACCAACTGAGCAGAGGCCTTGCTGTTGGACGTAGTTTATCGTCTTACCCAGGAGGCGTATATAGTTTATCGTACTACCCAGGAAGGGCATTGTCGGTTGTATCGATGGCGTTGTTATTGAATTCATTGCCCGTTTAGATACGGTCAACATCAACAAGAAATATCTTAGAATATCGAATGCACGTACTTGCGTTATTCTTATAGAGGAGAGATCGGTGTCAATCAAATATCTGAACATTAACAGAAATAGTACGAAAAAAAAAGAAGTTGCAGTTCTTGAGAAAAGACTGTCGTTAGTGGAATTTTCTCTTTAAAATTCGAAGACAGACGAAATGAAGGTAATTTGACTCCGTGAAATTCGCATGATGGTGTACTGGCTGCTAATGTCTGAAGTAATGTAACTAAAGAAGGGAGGTAATCTCTACACTTGTCATACATATAGAGAAATATTAAAGATTTTAACATATATATTTACCAAAATTACGCACAAATATCTGGAAATAGTAAAGAGTAAATTTATTAAATAAAGATCAACATTGGCTTCAAGCAAGGCCTCTAGAGGACGTTGGAATTTCTTGCAACTCTTCTGAATGATGTATTTGTTCTTGATGGTGAATGCTCGCATAATCCTTGCTTTCAGTTCATCATTCTCCTGCTTGCGTGTCATAGTGCAGAACCCTGTTAACAGAAATAGTGTCTTCCAGCAGTAATAATTTTTATTATAGAGCATATAAGCGAATATAAGTTACTTCCTGGACTTATCAATGCGAATATATTTACTAAAACGATGTAAATATAGTAAGTGTATTTGCATTGATAAGTCCATGGAAAAAACTAATTTCCCATAGACGAAATGATAATCTGTATGAGGGAAATTGTTTTGGAGCTCATTAATTGTAATTCACACACACACACACACACAGACACACTCATATATATATATATATATATATATATATATATATATATATATATATGTGTGTGTGTGTGTGTGTGTGTGTGTGTGTATGCATTTAATAAAATAAATGTTTCTTTCATTACTGATAATGATTGAAATTATTTGAAAAAAAAATGAATTACCTCTTTAATTTACCGAAGAGTCTTGCATTCAATTGTTTGGAGCTCACAGAGAGAGACACACAGAGAACATTCATATATATATATATATATATATATATATATATATATATATATATGTGTGTGTGTGTGTGTGTGTATGTATGTATGTATTTAATAAAATAACAAATGTTTCTTTCCTGACTGATAATGATTGAAATGATTTGAAAAAAAATGATTTACCTCTTTAATTTACCGAAGCGTCTTGCATTATCAGCCGTAATATTCAATATATAGAAACTCACATTTCCTTCCCTAAAAGCTCAACCGAAAAAAATTTTTCTCGAGCATATATATTGTCATTCACAAAGAGTCTGTTTCTCTGTATCAAAGATCATCAGTGTGGCTAGACGTCCAGTTGCATCTAGCTAGCATCAAGTTGTATAAAAAAAGTGGTTTAAAATTATTGAGCCGATTCAATAATCATTTGAAGATTTTGGAATCGGTCTGTATAGGATTAAGAAAACCTTCTCCTGCCGGCAGAAAGAATTTATAAGGTCTCTGAATCTGTTGGGGATATTTTATTTTAACTGTCCTCGCTAATTTATTTATCCTTCCTATTACAAGTATATATACTTGTTTGTTATAGTGTGTTTCCCCTCTTTTTTTTTTTGCTCTTCAATATCGTTAATATTCTTTTCGCTAATCCAAAATGAGATGTTGGCTGAAAAGGGCCCTAGAGACTTTTTTAAAATCAATGGTTTTTTTTTAAAACTATATATATATATATATATAAGAAATATATTGGTAAAATTTTACAGTTCATATATATATATATATATATATATATATATATATATATGTATGTATGAACTGTAACATTTTTACCAATATATTTAAATGAATAAATGAACTGCTGCACTAAATAGTAGTCTCTCAACGTTGACATATTACGACGGTGTGACGTCCCCCAGCCCTCGCTCGCTCTTCGCTGCTTCGTTCGGGTGTCGCCGCTCCAAACGTGACGTCCGCCTGTCTGCGTCAGTCGTGTTGTCCCGTCCTGTGACGACCAACTGGCTTGGTAGTGGTCGCGGCACCCAAATGTGACGTTCTAACCTTTTGGTGATTCGGATGGGAATCTGGTCAGATCCGATATCAGCCTCGTCGTTCCCAACTCGCTTCCAACGTCTGGTTACCAAAGTAACTGCGTTGATCTCCAGTCCGCCTACCCACGTTGTGAATTGATCTTAGGCAGACGAAATCGATCAGTCGTTGTGGCCGTAATGCAAGTTGAGTTCAAATGAGGGTGGTATCGCACAAATATGTGTAAAAGAAAAGAAAATAATAACTCAAAAGTTCAAGGTATCAAAAAAAGGATAATAATACTTTATATCTGGTTGCTGGATACATAAGACTGCGTCTATCTCCCGACCCGCTATATGGATTGTGACACGTTGTTTTTGTTAGGTGAGTTTTAACATCTTACGTTGTCTGTTCTTTAAGGAATTGGTTCTTGGTGTCTCTTCAGGCGATAGTCGTAAAACTTATTTTGGTGGTATGGATCTAAGTCGCTCTTCAAAAATAAATTGTTCTTGGATTGAAGGTGAGTTCGGAAGCTGCGCGAATCTTACAAGTCAGCCCTGCGAGGCACACTCCAACTGCGAATTGGAAGCTGATCCGAACTGGACTGAAATGGGAAACTCTCTGATTTTCGCTTGCTGCGACTTTGCTTATATGGACGCCGACCAAAACCGGGGTGGGCTTTGTTGGGGTTTGAGGTTCCTTGAGAATTCCAAATCCACAATCCCCTTCTTTTTTTTCGGTCAGGAAAAATTTATTATTTCCATTTTGAAAGTCTTTTCTTACCCCCTACCTTCAGAGGGTGTCAACGATCCTCCCACTTCTTCGCAGTAACATCTTATACCTATCCTCTCTAAGGAGTAGTAGCAGGCCTCCTCCCCTGCATCACATGATCACCTCCGCCTGGCTCTCGTTAACATTCATCCAATGGTCGATCAACAGTGTGGGCGTGACCAGGTTAGCCTTGTTTCTTAAAAAAAAATATCTTCCTCAAAGAAAAAAAGAATTATCTCCTCTTTTTTCTTTTTTCTTTTCTATTTCCTTTCCTTCTTTTCTTTTCTATTCTCTCTTCTTCTCTGGCCGCCAACAGAACAATGCGACCAGTAGTGTGATAACTTCAATTGTCATCCGGATTCGTCAGTCACATTTTCGCCAATTATCAGAATGGGTGGTCGTCCAGCAATTACGGACAGCCTTTCCGATAATATTGTTTCGCTCTTATCGCCACATCCTAACAAAACCCAGACCTTGTCTAACGATATCTTTCCCTCGACAAAGACTTAACCTATTTTCATTTGTTTTCTTTAGCTCGTGGGTGGTCAGGCAGTCCCGTGACACAGTTAAATGTTTATCTATTCTGTCCCGGAGTTTAGCTAGCCGATCTGGAATTTGTCAATTAGATTTTCGCCAGCACCAAGTGGCTGTTATCTATTCCCGATAATATAAGTCCGCCACCACGACACAGTCAATTTTTATCTATTTAGAATTTTCTGCAATGGCAATGAAACCTTTCACCATTTGTCACTATCAAAATTTCATTTCTTTCCCTTCTTTTCTTCCTTTTCTTTGCTTCCCAAATGGTGTCACAACGGTTAGCTTTCAATTTGTGCCTGACGATTTCTACTTGCATGAAACATAAAGTTGAATCAATAGAGAAGGTTGACTATACATTTTTCTTCAGGAAATCAACATTGCACTCGGTGCGAAAGCTTTGACGTGATAAATGCCGAGAGTAAAAAATAGATTAATAGTGTTTACAACTTTTTGAACATGATCTTTTGAAAAAAATATACAGAAATACCTAATCACCATCGGGGATTCTACAAGATTTGTGTGTGTGTGTTTGCATATATATATATATATATATATATATATATATATATATATATATATATATTATAGATAGATAGATAGATAGATAGATAGATCTAAATGCACAATAACACGTACAAAAACTGAATTGAAACTTTGACTATTTCAAGAATAAATCCCAAAATGTTAGTATTTTTTATTAGATACATTGAATGAAAAATATATTCAAGAATTTTAATTTTGAATTACCACAAGCAAAATATGCTATTTTCTTTACTGTATCGAATGAGAAAAAATGTGTAAATATTGCAAAATATTACGAAAAAGGCTAATCAGTAAATAAAACTTACACCATTTGTTAGTGCATAATTAATAAAACAATATATATATATATATATATATATATATATATATATATATATATATAATGTGTGTGTGTGTGTGTGTGTGTGTGCGTGTGTGTGTGAACATAGTACTGCTGGGCACAAATTATCAAACAAAATGTTTTAAATTTACATTTGTTTTTTCAAGTTGTAGAAAACTACTGCAATGTATAATACATCGTAAGTAAATTGTTCTGTATCATTTCCATTTGAAGTATTTTGATGGCACAATAATTCAAGAATAATGTGCTTGCGCCTTGCCTCTTGTCCATATGCAATTTGGGAAGATTCTGTAGACAATTTAAGTGCTCTTTCAACAACTTGCCAATGCGAAGTTAAATTCGACAATTCTATCCACGTTCCATATATTAGAACCACTTGTTCTGAAGTATTTGAAAAATCTTCTGTAAGTTTAGGTTCAGAAAATCCATTTTATTAGAGGTTAATCAAACTTGACCAATGTCTTTGCTGACACGCTACTACTGAAACAGAAAAAAAATATTTTTATTGTAGAATTTACCCATACTTGCTTATAATCTTGAGATCTAATTTAAATGAAATTTTAAAATTGACATTATTAATTGAGTATGAATAAATTGTAATGGACAAATTTTTTTAGATTCCTTCATCCATTCCAATTGATTTGATTTCAAAATGGTGAAAATATATTTTCTGGAAGAAAGACGAAAGAATTGTGCTGTAAATTTCTTAATGCAACATTCTGTATATCAGTCGGCTGTTGTTTATTCTCTTGACGATGTTTGAGATAAAGAGGTGTTGGTTATGGAATTCCATTTATAAATGTTATATGGCTGCGCCATACCGCTTTCCCTGATCATCGGAATGAAATTCCAACACTCCACTTTTGATTAATTGATCGATTTGTTTCTTTAAAGGCATATCAATACCTTATGTGTCATTATATGCAGAAATTAAATTTTCTTTGAAATTTGAAGTGCTAAAAATATGATATATGTTATTCAGCTTTCACAATTGAATACATTGTGCTTTTGTGCATATACATATGTATGGATATAATTAATATAGGCAGTGATATGTGTTTTATGTTGTAGTTTTGTTGATGTTATATTTTAGAATAGAATTGAAGAAATTGTAGGATATTATCTGGATTATTGTCATGAAAGAGTTGATTCTGTAACCAAAATCATAACAACATCAGCATATCAACCTTTATGTGTTATTTAATGCCAAAACCTAAGTATTTTGAACAAAACTGTTTGACTTCAACTACAGATAAAATGTATTGTTCGTCATCCTACTATAAAGTTGGTAATTGTCTTATTGAATTGAACGATCCACCTAATTTTATTTGGAGTACCGACCATATAAATATGGGTTGGTACCGGGAAGACGGGGGAAGTAAGAAGAGATCCAATCCAGAGACTCTGCCCGACTGCGATTATATCAACCCATTCTACAGGAACAGTCTTCCCAAAATATACCAAAACTAACAAAAATGTTTGTACCTTTTCCTTGTTTCAAAACATTTTGTTTACATACATTTTGTGTTTTATTATTCCATGCTTATCCAAGCTTCAACACTTATAAATAGGTAATAGTGGTAACTTTATATGTAAAAATATATTGCTGGTATTTTGCCTATAAAATATATATATATATTTATACTTTTATAGGGTTGCATTTTATTTTATTTTATTTATTTATTTTTTGCTTGGGGGGTTCACTATTTATCCATAGTTGGGGTTCTAACAGGTGCTATCACTTCGGGTCAGAGTGGACCTCGGTCAACAATAAGAGGAGGTTCAACGCTCTCGAACATATCCAATGTCCCGATCAAAGGCCTTGCTGACGGATGTAGTTTATCGTCATACCTAGAAATGTCTCTACCTTTGCGGTTAAACTTAATCGTTGTTCCCTAAAAAAAACGTAATGAATTGGAAAAAAAATCGGTTTATTATTTAACATATCGAAATCAATTTTTTTTAAATTGAATGCAATAACATAGTTCCGAGATCGGCCTGGCCTATTGCACCAAATGGTGCAAAAATGTACCATCATGTATATACATATTTAACTCTCCCGTGGATTTCGACGTATGAGGGTCAAGCAGATCAGTTCCTAGGAAACCGACAGCCAGACACCAGCACATGATATTTGATTATAGTGGTGAAGGTTTTTATCAGAATCATCCACACTTTGTGAAGGACAGAATACAGAGACCTGGTGCTCTCCGTGACACAAGGTCCCCAAACGAACCTCCACAGGTTTTGAATTCAGAGTTGTTTTTCTCCTAGACCAGCTGCCATCCAAGGCTATAGAACCTAATCTATCCTGCTATTTACCCATATCTCTAGGTAGAAGCAGAGGAATCATGCTATTCACAAGGGTATTAGCACGTAAGTGAATGTAATGGTTTCGACTTGAATTCGAACTCGGATCTCCGTGTAATATATATATATATATATATATATATATATATATATATATATATATGTGTGTGTGTGTGTGTGTGTGTGTGTGTGTGTGTGTGTTGTAGCTCAATTGAAATGTGCGGTTGCCCTTCAATAATTATATATCCATTTGTTGATTTCGTGAAGCTGAATTCTGTGCCGTGTTAGATGTGCAGGAAATACCTTCGCCGATAGATCTACGTACCTTCGGTGAAAACTATCATTCAGTATAAAGCCATTTTTCCTTACCACGAAAACTGAACTCTGGCACTGATAGAAATTATTCAACATCAATTTAGTTTTGGCACATGCCGAACTTCCTGGAACAGACTTTACTAATATCTAATTATTTGCGAATTTAAAATAGAGCTGCGCTACAGAAAACGTCCTGAATATTAACATGATTATTGTTACTGTTGTTTTATGATTCATTATTATTATTATTATTATTATTATTATTGTATTGTGATGATTTATTATTATTATTATTATTGTTATGATTTCCTTTGAGTTCTGTTGTATACACATTTCCTTCTGGGTCCCAGTCAGTGACTTAAGGTCAGAAATAGTGTCATAACATTTCCCACTGATTATTTTTGTTAAAAAAAAAACAAGCAAATTAAAGCTATGGTCACACACATTTTACATTGATAATGCTCTTCGTAATGTGTGAGCTGTATATGGGTGTACAATCCTTTGTATTTATTTAAGGCGTGACCTACCAGGAATTCCTTCAATGTGTACCTCAGAAACTTTTCCAATCAATCTGAGGGTTCCAACTACAACTGGAATTATTGACGTCCCCATGCGCCACAATTCTTAGATATCCACTTCAAGAACCTTTTTTTGATATTTTTTTTATAAAATCTTCAAAGATACATTATAGTCTGCAGGGGCTGCCATTTAAATAAGAAAACTTATTGTCTTTTTTGGTCTTTGATTATTATTATTATTATTATTGTTGTTGTTGTGGATTCCGAGATGAAATCCGGTCTCTAATGAATGACAAACGCAGGAATGAAATATAGCAAATAAATGTATTTACACAATAATACAATTGGTAATACGGTTAGTAGATCCAGAAACGTGGTTATTAGTAATAATAATATATATACAGTCTGGGAAATTTAGTCTCGAAGTAGGACTTCCTTAGAGTCTACGTGCTTGTAACTGTGACTTCTATAAGCAGTTACCTCACACTATTACTCTACCTCCAACTCAATCACAATCACTGACTCTCTCTACTCTGACTGACTCTGGGTATTTAACGGCAGCAGTCCAAGTACACACTGGTCGAGTCCACTTGTATGAAAAAGGGGTGGACCCCATAACAATTATTTTTGTTGTACTTGTTGTTGTTGTTGACGTTGTTTTCTGTGAATAGTTTCTTCTATTGAACTTGACACTTGTAGAACTCGCTTCCGTTTTCTTGCTTTCCAGTCAACTTTGATCCTCAAAAATTTAAATACGCTGTCAATGGTAATCGTCTATTTTCTTAATACCTTTTCTTTTATTGTTCACTGTCTTTAATAGTAGTTTCTGCTAATATTCTTTGACACTCAAGCACTCCTTGCGTCTTAGTGGAATTAATAGTCTTGCTTGGGGTGAAATGATTAAAAATAAAATATAGTTGTTATGATTATAACACCTTATTTTGTTTCGCAGGAAACCTCAAAATGTAAGCCTCATTTAAGTCTCGAACTCATACAAGACGATATTCAGTCACCACCCACACGAGGGTGTCATGTGGCACAAGGCCTTTTTAACGTGGGCATTCCCGAGCCATTAGGCTCGGCCAAGAAATAGCCCTTTTGAACCCGTATAAACGGGTTCAGGGCCGGTTTTACCTCCCCGAAGGAGACTCCGCCCTTCGGCGTAGCCTCCTTCGGGTTCCTTCCGCCCGTAGGAAGAGAGTTTAACCGAACAGTCGCTCAGAAAGAGAGTGACTGACTCTCAAACAAGACAGAACCCGGCATTCATGTTAAAGCTGCTTTTGTATCTTTTCGGATTACCTTTCATTTTTTTTTTTCACACACACTCCTATATTGTTCGCTTCAGATATTCTGATTTCTTCCAAACCATATTATCTAAGCAATCTTGTAGACGCACAAAAAATATTTTCTTCATTTACACAGTAAAAAGTTTAGTGTTTGCTAATTCATCACAATTAGGCCAAGATGTCTATTAGTATTTTCTGGAATTGTTGATTTCACGTTTTGGCTTTACTTTATTTCTTTAATTTGTTTATATATTTATTTGTCAATTTTCATTCATATCCCACTCTGTCAATTACGATGGAAGACGGACATTTAATTTACGATCTAGTCGTTATTCACTGTGAATTGTCAATCATTTTCTTGCGAGAAGATGAAGATATTAAAGATTAGCGTAAAGATGATACCACCCGGCCCCAAATGGGAATGACACGTTCATTTGCTTGCTGTCTACCTCGCATTGACTTTCTATTCTCGGTTTATTATATAAAGTGTTTTTCTCTCTACCTGCGAAAGGAAGTCTAGGCAAAAAGTTATAAAAAATATAAATAAGGCAATGATTTATGTGTAGAATAGAATACGCTGATATAACTTAAGATCTAAATATATATCATAAATTATTACAAAAATAATGACGCTGTAAAAGGGTGAGATGAAAAACTAATAGGCTGACGATGAAGGAATGATGCTAGAACTATGAAATGTTCCATGCATTAATATCAATTCACTGTATTTTTTTTTCAGGTAAACATATATATGAGTGTTCAATGAAGATTTCAAATGTAGCTAGCAGCAAAATTGTATTGAAAATGAAGGCAATTTGATATCGTGATGTTATAAAGTACTTGCAGAGAAAAGGGATGATCACCAACGACATACATGCAGGCATCGTTGCCACTTTATGAAAAAAACTTCCAACTTTATAAGCAATGCAAAAGTGAGCAGCTGTATTTAGAAAGGAGATGTATAGTGTTGAAGATAACCCCTGTGTGGACGTTGTGCAACTGCCACAACGACGAAAACATGGGAGGCATGATCGGCGATTGACTATAAATCAAACTAACAATGCTCAGCATATCCCGTGAGAGAGTTGAAAATATTCTGACGAAGGTTTCTGCTCTGTGTGTGTCAAATCTTCTGATACCTAATCAAAAGCGCCATAATTCTGATCACATCATGGAAGAGTCTAACATTGTATGAGCCACATCCAGATGGTTTCCTTGAAATTTTCCTGAACCAAGGTGAATTTTGATTTCATCACTCTGAGCCAAACACAAATAGAATATCAATACAGTGGAAACACCCCCTCATAATCTGTTCTAAAAATGACCCTTTCGCCTGCAGTGAGGGTGATGGTCTCAGTTTTCGGGATGGTAACGTCACTGTGTTTATTGACTATTTTGGTCGCGCCATCAATGGGGAGTATCATGGCAAATTGCTGAAGCAGTTACAAAAGGCTATCAAGACAAAATGCCTACGAAAACTAAAGAAAGGTGTGTGGCCCCATGCATCCAGGCAGAGAAAGAAAGGCAAAAAGGGAAAAGGAAAGAAAAGAAGAAAGGAAGGGAAAAAGTAATGCAAGAAGGATCATAGGCGAACACACACACGCGGCTTAAGAGGCAATAAAAAAAAGGTTATTTTGGATAAGTGGCACATGGCGAAAAGAGTGTCATTACAATGACAATGAGATTGAGTGGGTAGGGAAGTGTTATCTAAACTATTGGTACGAGAAGGCATCTTACTATCAAAACACAGGCCACCGGCCAAGGGAAAAATTCCAGCGAAAATGTTATTTCGATAAGTGACGACAAGAAACAGGCGACAAAAAAAGACTTTTGGACAGATATGAAAATTAAAGCCACCTGCGAGCAATCATTGACCGATTTCCCTACTTGGCCTGCGCGAATGGAATTGTGTTATCAAGAAATGTTCGCCAGGGAAAGTCCACTTGAAAACGTTAGATTTTGATAATTGACAAAACACAGGTGTAGGTACGGAGCCTTAGCTGGGTATGGAAAATTAAAATCCCACACAAGTAGTCTCGCTAATTAAGCTCTTTTCGATAAAACAAACTTTTGCCCTGCGATAATAAAATTTTGTTATCAGACACATGAACCGAAGAAAAATGAATGGAATAAGAAATGTTTTTATTTCTGCCTTGGAGACGTCAGACTGGCTGAAAACTTGGAGAAAATTCTTTTCTGAGACCATGTTGGAAAACCAGCCGTCTGATGAATTGGCGATAAACTGCTTAACAAACGCCACGTGTTGAACAAAGAGTTGTCATATTATCCGTTCATGATAACGGCGATAATTAATTTTTTTTAGTTAAGCAGGGTATTTTTTTTTTCGAAACAAAGCCGCGGGCTGTTCACGCCCGACTAAGACGTCATTGGTCAAGTGGTGATCACATGACGCACGAAGGAGGAGGAAAGATACCTGACCACGACCTCATTGGCCGAGAGTGATCACGTGACGCACGAAGAAGGCTGTTGACGCCCCCATCCAGAATATAAATACGAGAAGCCGCTACGAAGAAGGGGGGAGGGCAGTTCACGCCCCTCAGAATCATGGTGAGAAAGTGGGAGTGAGAAAAAAGTTACCAAAAATGGAAAAGAGTGGAAAGTCCCTAACCAGAAATAAAAGAGGTGGATATGTATTTAGAATTATCGAGGAACTCCCCGACGCCAACAGACCCAACCCGGTTTTTGTCGGCGTCAATAAAAAACCAGGCCCCAACAGGCAGAAATCAGTTCGGACCCTGGCGGGCAGAAGACAGTTCGAGCCCTGACGGCAGAGATGAGTTCGAGCTCCAGTTTCCAGAGTTGAAGCCGCCTCAAGATAGCTGACCAAGATTCACGCAAAATTTCGGACTCCTCTTCAACCAAGAACAATTATTTTGAAGAGCGACTTAGAACCAGACCACAGAAATAAGTTTTTCGACTTTTGTCCAAAGACACACCGAAACACAAATTTCTTAGAGATCAAACAACTTGAAGCGTTAAAACTTGCCTAGCGAAAGCGACGTGTCACAATCCACAGAACGAATCGGGAGATAGATGCAGTCCTATGTATTGAACAACTAGACATAAAATTTTTTACCTTTTTCTTTGATACTTTGAACTTTTTGAGTTTTCATTTTCTTTTCTTTTATGCATATTTGTGTGTTATCACCCCCGTTGAACTCAATTTGCATTACGGCCCCAACCCCTGTTTGATCTCGTATGTCTAAGATCAATTCACAACGTGGGTAGGCAGACTGGAGATCAATGCAGTTACCTTGGTAACCAGGCGTTGGAAGCGAGTTGGGAACGACGAGGCTGATATCAAATCTAACCAGATTCCCACCCGAATCACCAAAAGGTTAGAACGTCAAATTTGGGTGCCGCGACCGATACCAAGCCAGTTGGTCGTTACAGTACGAGACAACACGACTGACGCGACAGGCGAACGTCACGTTTGGAGCAGCGACACCCGGACGGAGCAGCGAGGAGCGAACAGCTGGCGCCGCGGCGAAGACGTCACAATTGATGCTGTTTAGGGACGTCACAACTGGTGTCGTGACCAGGATAGGACCCTGGAACGGCCACGTCACAACTGGCGCCGTGGTAGATCAGGATAGAACGTCACAGTTGGCGCTACGACCGGGGGACGACGTCACAGGTGATCCCGCACACAATACCTTGTTTCAATAGCTTCTGTGCGTGACAGTGATTTTGAAAAGGTTGATCACTTTCTCTGTTCTCCGGATTTAACATCATCTTAGTATCATCTGTTTCCCAACATGAAAAAAAACGCTTCACTTGGAACCAGTATTATAGTGATTATGACATCGTATCTCCTGTTGATGACTTCTTTGACCAACAGGATGAAACATGAGAAAAATGGGTTCCAAGTACTGCAACACCAATGGAAGATGTGTACGAACCGTAAAACGGATCATGCTGAAAAAATAAATCTCATTTGATCATATTCCATAAGGCTATCTTAGACTATGAACGTTTCAGCCGACATTAGTATTCCGTCCACGCTAATATTCTCAATAGAAGCTACTTTTTCTACTGCTAGACGTGCTTAGTAACATTCGCCATATTGATTTAAGGTTCTCAGCAAGGATAAATTTTGATGAAATACTGAATTTACTGTCGTGTTTTCACCGGCATATATACAGCATGAATTCCTTTGTATTTCATTCAATAAGATATTTTCACGTCAATTCTTCTGATGAGCGATCGATTTCAAATCCCGGTCTCACCTGTTGTGTGCACTTTATATCTAATCTCATTTTGGAAGGCATCATTCTTTCTCCAGATCTCTTTTTTTTCTTTTGTTTAAGTACGTTTCTTTTTAAATTTTTGAACGGATTGATGTGGGCCCAAAGTCGTGACCACGGAAGGAAAACACGGAACACGGATTGGAGGTAAGAAAGATATATTAAACAAAAAGGTTACAATCATAGTGTAAGTGTAAGCGGAGCTTACTTTGTGCTAGTGTCCAATATTAGTAGTCGTACGCGGCTGATACTACGGTATTAGAATACTCTCTCTCTCTGTCTCTCTCTCTCTCTCTCCTCTTCTCCTAGAGTATTATATCGCATACTTTATATAGTCCTGGAAGAGTCCATGTTGTAGGTATGTTACGGTCTCACAACACAGACATTGGTTGTATATTTATCCATTAACTGTAGGCAATATTTTGCATTTTTCTTACTCATCACCACTGATTTTACGCGCTTGAAAATCCATAGCGCTATTATCTGTAGTAAATTACAACAGAAACCAGTTACATCTTTCAGATGATAGGAAAATATTTAATCAATAACCATAGACTATTTAATCCATATTTTACATAAAATTTATTTGCGCATGGTTATGCTGCATGTTGTGAATGCACAATTTAAAAATTAAGTAATTATTGTTGAGCGCGATTTTATATAAACAGATTTTTTTTACTAATGTTCAACCCATACTAGGCCAAAGATTAACTCAAGGTAGAGTTTTAACGAAGGCGGTTGTTGCGTGAGTGGTAAGTGTAAGCATTACAGTTTATACGGAAACTAGCAGTAAAGGCCGGTGTTGCCCGGGAGTAAACTTTCTCTGAATGGAAGGTCATAACCGCTATACTTATTTTGTACATGCATGTAAGACTGAAGTTTTGTAGAACTGATGGCCACCCACTTAAAAAAATGTAATGTACGCAAGTTGTCGGTATTCATCAGCAAAACGGAAGAAAAAATTGAAAGGTTTAAATAGAAGCTATGGACAGCCATGGTAACATCAGCTGTTTGACATGACTAAGACACCTCCAATTAAATGTTGTCAAGTTCATTACGAACACGGGCCTTAGAAAGTTTTTGGTGAGTTGTGGCAAATGGCTATGTATTCCTATGTGATGGTTTTATTTATTATCACAGAATGCAAGACATTACATGATGCCCTGTGTCAGTTGCAACTTAGTAAAACGCAATAGCGTGAAAGGTAGACGCGTCTTTTGCCCAAAAAACGGCGCTGACACTACCGCAAACAGAACTACATAACAGAAGTATGGGAAGGTGCCGATGCGAGAACTTGTAAGGGGCACAATTTTTTTTGTAGTTTTTGATAGCCAGTTGAGGCGAGCATGAAGCGTACGTAGCGTTACCAAAAGCAGCCCTTATGGTAAGGGGTGAAACACACTAACGGTGTACGGCAGAGAATGCATATTATAACTCTGTAGGCTGCTATTCTTTTATTATCCCACTTCTTTTTGCTGAGGCCTGAATTGCGTGGACGCATTCGACTTCTCTGACAATTAAACGAATCCAACTTCCCACGTATTGGTTTTGTGTTGCAACTGAATAGAGCAACATGTTCGACATGTAAGTGCGAATGCAGCTATGGTGGGGTTTAAGAGATAAGGGAGCATCTGGTGAGCAAGACAACCTTTAAGAAAATGTCTTAGTAATGGCAAGTGGATACTACGATGACCTTTAAATAAACCGGGTTCAAAAATGAAGGAACCTACGATGTAGCTGACATAAAGATCTGTATATTGCGTTTAAACGTGACCGACCATGGCCTATAGGACTTCTGCGGAGGTAATATTTTTAGCTTTGTTTGTTGGAGAGTAAACGTAAATGTTATCCTTACTCCCGACTCGGGAGCAGTCTACGTAAAGCTGTCCATGGACGAAATACTGTTCACCTAAATGCAGACCCGCAACGCTGAGCGTCTGTACTTGCGATTTGGCCATTGTTGTTGATTCGTCATCGCCGTACCCCAGAGCTTTCTGAAGCTCTGGCAGACGCAGTAGATCTGGAATTCATCAAACAACGATTAGCGGTCTGCACAGGACTTTCTAAAGCTCTGGTAGACGCAGTAGCGCTGGAATTTCTTAAACGACGAATAGCGGTTTGTTGAGGTTGTTCCGAAACCCTGGAAGATGCTGTAACCCTAGCATTCCTAAGACGACGCGAACTCGTTTGTTCAGAGGTTTCTAAAGCTCTAGAGCATGCTGTAGCGCTGGCATTCCTTAAAAGTCGAAAGATTGTCTGTGTTGGGGACTCGGAACCCCTGGCCCTAGAAACGCGTATTGCGTCCTGTGAATTCTGTACTAAACGTTCTTCAGTTGAAAGTCTAGCGCGTCGTGATGACATAACTGATGCTACGGATGCCAGCCTTTAAGTCCGTTCAGCGGTACTTTCCGTGGAGATGCGGGCAGCAGAGCGTGAGGCCAACTGAGAAAGGCGCAACGAAGTTTTCTCTGTGGTTTCACTTGCCCTTGCTGCTCTTGTAGCGGAGGCAGCAGTCGTGCGCTGTATTTAATAACATACATTGTGGATCTCATATTTTTAATGATCTTTCTAGTCCGCGAAGTTCCTTATAGAGATACAATATGACTAAAAATTTCTCTGGCGATATATGATAAATCTCTCTCTCTCTTCTCTCTCTCTCTATCATAGAACGACTATATAGGTTTTTAGTGCAAAAATATTAATAAACTTACGTTAAAAAACATGTAACCTGCCAACGTTTTAACGTATTTTTGATCAAAAAAATACGTTTTATTACGTTCACCTTTTAAACAACTAAGAGAAGAAAGATATGATATATATATATATATATATATATATATAAACTTATGAATAAAATGACTCTAATTGCTGACGCGTTTCGTCCAATGTGGACTTTATCAAACAAAAATACGAAAATGAAATTAAATGAACAACGTAACTAATAAAAAATAAAACACACTCTGGAATGTAGAGAAACGCTATTTTTTATATTTTTTGAAAATGACGTCAGAGATTGTCCTGGAGAATATTGGACACCATTTCTTTCGATTTTATGAATATATAAATATTTTGTTAAGAAACAACGAAAACTCAATTATTTGATAATTTTATATTCATCCAGAATTTTCCTTCTGAGTGAAAAAGTGTACAAAAAATCAAAATTATGGTTGATCTGCATTAGCTAAGTTGTTGTTTTTGAGGTCTCTTTTGTGCTCATAAATGCGTTTTTCAAACCACCCTTGAGGAGCAAAAATTTTTAAATCTGCTTCAGAAAATTATTATTATTGTTTGAAGATAAAAATCTATAATGGTTTTAAGCATTTCTGATTATTTATCGTGGATGGGAATTGGTCAGTAGTATTATGTCCTCTGATATTTATTTAAATTGATTTATTGTCATTGCGGATTGTGTTTCAAAAACCTCGTTTGTATATTTTGTATGCATTTTCTTTCAATGCATGAAGAATATGCATATTGTAGGTTTTTGAAAACGATGTATGTTTTTCTTTAACAAATATTGAGGACTAATAGTAAAATGCATGAAAACAGATACATAATAATTCCAGATTTAATTTTGGTGGTTTGTCCACTGATCCAGAATTTTGTTAACCTATCCCATCTAAATTTTCTTTTTTAATTAACAAATGTCCAGGAACGGAAAACAGTTTTTCAAAAACCATTATAGATATGTAGGTTCAATGTTCTAAGTAAACAATCCGTTAAATTGGTATTTTTAATTATTTCTGAAGTCGTCTATGCATTTTAAAATTCTTCATTTTCAAACAATTTCATCCACAATGCAAGAAGTTTCCCAATATATACAAACGAAACAAAGTTTTACTGAAGTTTGAAAAAATCCCATTTTCTTGAAATAGTCACAAACAAAAAAACCTTATAAAAAAAAAGATCTTAGCTAATAAAATAAATTGCCAAACTGCTCCTCCCAATATACATAGAAATTTAAAGAGACCTCACAAAAACAAACCATAATTTTTTGATTTTGAAAATGCTACACTCATCAAAAAAAAGAAAATAACTCACTCAGAAGGAAAATTCTGGAGAGTGCCGCCATAGAAAATTATCCAAATATTAATTTACGCCCAGGCTTTTCCCTATTTCACCTTTCTTAACAAAATTAATGCTCTTACAAACAAATATGCACAACAGATTCATAAAATCGAAAGAAAATGGTTGAATACATCAACACAGATATAATGACAATATTCTCCACACGTGACAATCTCTGACGTCATTTTTCATTTAAAAAATATAAAAATAGCGTTTCTCTACATTCCAGTTGCTAGGTACATTCTGTTTTTATTTTTATTAGTTACGTTGTTCATTTAATTTCATTTTCGTATTTTGCTTTGATAAAGTCCACATTGGACGAAACGCGTCAGCAATTACCAGTTTTCCTATTGTCATTTTTATTCATAAATATTGTCTTCTCTACCGATTAAATCGGAGAAATTGTCATATATATATATATATATATAGAGAGAGACAGAGAGAGAGAGAGAGAGAGAGAGAGAGAGAGATAGATAGATAGATAGATAGATAGATTCATCATATATCGCCAGAGAAATTTTTAGTCATATTGACGTTTACTTTACTGTACAAATGTAGAAAACATGGAAAGTAATGCATGCCTGCATTGAAACATTAAAAGATCACGCGTAAACCAGCACCCCCACCACCTTTCACACCGTAATGTGAATGGGCCAATCAGCAGCAAACATTACGCATCGCGCGAGCCACGCTTGACTAATAACACTAATCCGATTGGCTTTTGGAGCGCAGTTTGGCTGCGACAGTAATTCCTTCATTGTGATAACTTTTGCATCCGAAACCAAAACAAGGGCATTCTTGTCCTTTCTTATTCCCATATAAGCACTTAAATCCGACTTTTTTCTAATTATGCTACTGCTATTAATTCGGACATGAAAAGTGCCCATATCTGCTTGCGTGCAATGAACGCACATAATTATACACGCGAGCGTCCGATCAAAAATGAAAAATCGATAATATTGATTTAAATATTGGACAATCAATTTTGAGCACCGTCAAAATCTCCGCAGGACCATGAGCAGTAACTGTGTCAAATTTGGTTGAAATCGGTTGAAAAATGTAGGAAATCCGATCAAACATATAAACGAACACACATACGCGCACACACATTCTGCCTTTTATCATATGTATATAATATGGATAATGGTTACCCTAAATTTAAAGACGTTAAGATTGTGGTGGTTGGGAAAACATGCAATTTTTTTTAGATAGTGTAGTGGTTTCCCGTTGCCTTTTTCACAGTTTGGAATTTAGAGTTTTTCTTTTCTTTTTCTCTGACTGATTACTAACCAAAGCTAGAAAACCCAGTTTATTCGAATCCATAGTTGTGGTAAAGGAGGCTGATACAAATCTTTCTCAAGGGTGTTCGTGCTCAACAAATTAGCCCAGAATTTGGATTTGTTTCGCCGATTCCACTTCGAATTTTTTTTACTAATGTTCATCCTGTACAAGGCTCGAGAGCCACTCAAGGAAGTGGCTTACTGAAGGCGGTTGTTGTGTGAGTAGCAAGAGTAAGGGGAACAATTTATGCGGATATTGTTACAGTTTTTTGTGTATATATATAGGTGTAACTAGTGAGTTAGTCAAAATGTCTTAATTCCCTTTATAGTCTACCAATAGAAGATTAACCAATCAAAAGCCGCAGAACACTGTATCCGTCGTGTATAAAGGCGGTCATCTTTGTTTACCCTACCGGAATGACCAGATCCAACTTGTCAGGCGAACATGACAGACGGAAGAACTACGCTCTGCTACTTTGCTGCGATATGCACTGCGAACCTGCACTACGCTTTCCTACTGTCTCCGAAATATTCACTGCCAACATCTGGAGTCTATATTCGTCATGAATTTGTAACGGATATGTGGGTTAACCCTAAAATTAAAGAAGGTTAAAATTTCAGTGATCGGGAAAGCATACTGTTTTGATTCTGTTCCACAAGGAAACCGTTTTTGGGAAGAAGCTATCTCAGTGGAACTTACTCCTTACTAATGGAATAGGAAGCTTGGAGGATAAGGAATGCAACTCGTTTGGACATTTTTCATTTAAATAGCGGTAGAGTAACGAGAGTCTTTTCGTCTGTGGGAATGGATTTGTAAGGAGCGGGGAAATCATCACCCCCGCCTCAATGCCTCGTAGAAGCTTTCGGACTCTTTCAAGACTAGGAGGTTAGATGGACAGCACACGTGCGGGTGAAAATTGATAGAAAACGCGAGACTATAAAAGCGCAATGAATTGCTCTACTAGAAATTATCATCAGCGATGTTGACTAGGGGCAAATATGTCTCTCTGTTATTATTAAATAATAGCAATTCCGTTCTAGGGGCGTTAGACTTACAAGACATTTAACAACATACATGCTGTCCCTACTGAACACGAAATTATGCTATTTGAAACCCCAGGTTAAATATTTGTCACAACAATGGAATTGTGTAACCTGGTCTTGTAGATTAAAGTCATGTCTGCTTAGACTGCTAATTATCGTTACTGTTGACATATGTAGGGTAACACGTGTTCTAATATATTCTGTGGATAATGGATTGCTAGTGCTACTCTCATAGAAACATAGGCCTTGCAACAGGCAGGAACAAAATAACCGTCCATGAATTGTAGGAATATTTATTTCTTACCAATATTGCCAATATAAAATCGTCAACGACGCCACACGTCAAATCTGCGTAGCATTTTCTCAAAATTGCAATGATTGTTTGTTTTGTTTTATGGCATATTAAACTCAGTGGGTCATTCAATGGCAACAAAATTTTGAAATAGGTTCATAGCGATAGTTTGGTAAAAAAAAAGGTGTGTATGTATACATATATATTTCCACCATTTTTCAAGTACTCATATTTTAGCGTACAATCCAACTTCTTTTAGGAAATTTACAATCTTGGATGGTTTAATTTTCGTAAAAGTTTTTTTTTTTTTTTAAATTACTCACTTGGTTTGTTTTGTCTTGTTTTGTTTTACGGTACAACAACCTCAATGGGTTATTTAATGCCGAAAAATGTTTATTTCTGGTAATATTTTGTTTCGTCAAAAATCTATTTCTGGTAATGTTTTTAATTCAAAAACATATTGTTCGTAATATTTTTTTTCAAAAATATATTGCTCTTAATAGTTTTTTTTTTCTCTTCAAAAAATTATTGCTGGTAATAATTCTTTTTACAAAGTATTTCTGGTATTAAAACCTATTTTTACACTTTTATAGTGTTTTCTCCTCAATTTAGGAGTTAACTATTTGCTGGGACCCTAATAGGTACGACAACACAGGTTCAGAGTGGTCAGCAATTAAGAAGTGGTTCTATGCTCCTCAAAACCTCCTGATCAGAGGCCTTGTTGCTGGACGTAGTTTATTGTCTTATCCAGGACGTGGATGTAGCTAATCGTCATACCCAGGACGGCAAAATTGCAATGAAACCAGAAAACCAAACACCAAAACAATACAGCACGTGTGCATCGTCATTGCCTGGCATCAACTAGCAATGAATATATTGCAGTTTGTTTCAGCCTCTGCCACGGCCTTAAGCTCCGACATTGGTAGCTTCCAGCATCACACCCTATCCGAGGTGTGTGCAAGCTTTATCAGAATATCTACGGTTCTTTTGTTCGCATGTTTTGTAACAAGGAGAAAAACGACATCGACATTTAAGATGTTGCGCTTTTATTTTACGTTAGTGTAAATACAAAAGTCTTATTCCTTGCCTTATGGTTTACCAGCTTTGTCAGCTTAAATAATTGAGGAATTAGTCAGCGCAAATTGATCACATCCCTGCTCGCGGTCTACTACTTGTCTGACTTCAGTATTTGTTTCGGCTTTTAAAACGTCATCTCGGAATCAATACTTCTGTTCGTTCTCTTTATATCAAATCAACTAGCATCGCGTTTACGCAAAGCACTTCTCTTGTTTTCTGAACGTGGGATTTCCAAGAAACTCCCTACTAGCAAACCGGTAATTACGTTAGAGGTCAGGGAATATCGTATCGTTTCTGCTGTAATGCTCAACACAGATAACCTATTGGTGACACATCCCGAGTGCAACGACTGTTGACTTCTGGCTCTCACCAAAATAAGTGTGGATCGATGCTGCTTCTAATGCTGTCGTGTTTTCATTGTCACATTTATATAACAAATATATTTGCATTCCATACAGTTTGGTATTTGCTAGTCTATTTCTGCAGCGTAAAATTGTGTCATGACCTTAACCCATGAATGAAACCGCCATATGTTTTGCAACATACTTCATTAATAGGTAATAATCTATAATTACTTTTATTTTTTTAAATTCATACCAGATGTTTGTTTTTTTTAAATATTTAATTGATGGGTATAATATACTTTAATTTAATTTTTAGAAATAGCATAAAATGTTTTGGTGTTTTTAGTGGATTAACAGTCACTGGTTAAAGATGATGGGTTTGATAATGTTAACTTCGGAGCTGGTCTAAAAAATGGCGTTAACTGGCGCAGCCAATGACCTGTTAATTTTAATGTCACCAAAACAAAACTGTCCTCTTCTAATCGTTTTAGAGAACCTTTTTAGATTCCCTCAGCGTGGCTGGTGCTCACATCAAACAGAGGGATTTATTGCTAATATTTTTCACTGACATGAAGTTTAACGACTATATTGACTTAATTACTAGGTCTAATGTAGCAGAAGTAGATTCACTGTTTTGTGCTAGGCAAGTTCTCTCTGTCTCATACGTTTATAAGACCATGCTTTGAATATTGCTGTCACATCTGATTTGGTGAATCATCTGCAATGTTATCTGTCCTAACCACGTATCTCGGCCTCAGTAACTATTATACCACTGCAGTATTGCTTGCCTGTGCGTTTTCTCTAAATATTTTCATGGAAATTGTTTTGATGAACCTTCCTTTTTGGTACCTAGACTTTACGAATATATTGGACGCGAGAACTCATCATTTTACGTGCAACCGTAAATTCTATGTTGACAGGATCTTTTCTCGAATTTTCCGCGTGCGGAATTCTCGTACGGCTTCTTGCTTTTCGGCCAACGTCAAAAATGTAAATGCAATATCAAGTGTTATTTTTCTGCCTTTTGACTTCATATTCCTCTATAGTGCTCTCTCTTTGATAATATTTTTCCTTTTTTTCATATTATTTCATACTCAGTAACCGCTTGCGTCTTAATGGCTTTACTACCTTGGTTGGGGTGAAATGATTAAGAATAAAGTTATCAAGCTGAAAATCTGGGAGCTGAGTTCAAATTCCGGCTAAGTCAGCTGCATTCATTTTTATACTAAAGTCTCTTGGAAAAGCCCCGAATTCGTATCTTGTTCCAGTTATGTGTTTAAGAGCAAGCCGACCTGGAAGTTTTAGATTTGGCTTGAATCCGAAGCTATGAAAGCAACGATTTTGAATTCAAAACCATGGGAAATGCGCTGAGAAACATATCCGCTAAGTTTTTTTTCAATAAATTATTATTATTATTATCAGTTAAAGGTATCTTTGGAAATCTATTATAGCCTAGAAAAAACATGTTACTAAATTAAAGAATACGACTAAAAACAAAAAAGCAAAATGACTCCGTAAGCCGCATAGTCTACAAAAACGAGGTAATAATTTAAGATTAGGCGTGGGATTTAATTCATATTACGTCGTTAAAATATAGAAAAATATTAAATGATATAGCAAAGATATAAAACGGGGATTCTTAATGCTCAAAATAGTTACTTAAAGATAGATATTTTTTTCCGGTTTTTCAAAATTATTTCTTCGTTTTTACAAAATACATACACTGCGTGCCAAATTATTATCGAGATAACTTTTTTCTAATATTTCAAAAAACCGTTCAATCAATTCACACAAAATGTTCACACAATGTTGGCAACGGTGACCTGCGCAATCACTGCAATTTTCGTATTGATCTGCATAATGTAAACAAACTGGCACCATATTTACTATCAGCACGGTGATTTGAGCGTGCCAAATTACTAGAAAAGTGTAAGAATTTAGTGAAAAGATGGGCCGTAAAAGCAATTTAAGCGATGCTGAAAAGAAAAATATCACCTCAGAACTCTCAAAAGGTAAATCTACCCTAGAAATTTCTAAAATGATAGGGAGGTGTCATCAAACAGTGAAAAAGTTCACCGCCTTCTTCAAGTAATTTCAAAACAGGGAAAGCACAATCCCTATTAATTTGTTGAAAACTGTGCCTTTGTATCTGTTATTATTTGTTTGATTATCTTATTTATTAGCTTCTTTTGATCATAAACTTTCACATGCAACATTAAGAAACGTTTTGTTTGCTCAATTCTGGGAATTTTATTAAACCTTTCTAATAATTTAGCACGCTCAAATCACCGTGCTGATAACAAATATGGCGCCAGTTTGTTTACATTGCGCAGATTACTACGAAAATGTCAGTGATTACGCAGGTCAGTGTTGCCAACATTGTGTGAATTGTTTGGACGGTTTTTGAAATATTAGAAAAAATGTTATCTCGATAATAATTTAGCACGCAGTGTATATTAGTAGAATTTTCTCCAAAATGTCATCAACGACGAAAAAAAAATATCATTGCTTTATATTGGGGAAATCTTTAGCGTTCTCAGACACCAGATTATAAATTCTGTTTTTTCATCGTTGTAGAATATCAAGATGCGTTAGCTCTCGAGACTGATGGTGACGACATGGCATATGAGTCATAAGTAATTTCCGTTATTGGTATCCAATTCTAATGCCAAATGCGGCAGTTAAGAATAAATTTTGAGTAGCCTAATATACTTAAACGTGGAACGGCCTTGGCAGCATTAACGGTAGATTAAAGGAAAACTATTTTTTTACTCAATGAAAACGTCGGTCCGCAAGTAGCAATTATAACAGAAAAACATTTGGCAGTAGTTTGGTCTGTTCTACCACAACCTCCATACTCCACATGACCTTGTACCAACCAAGTGCTAGATTTTTAGATCGCAGCAAAATCATCGATGGTGATTTTGTTTTTTATTACGAAAACACAGATTGAGTTTTCTCATTGGAAACCTTTAAGCCTCTTGCTGCTCTATCACAGGTTCCATAGAGTGTGTTCCGATTAACAACATTCCTTTGTTTTGCCAGTCCTAACCCTGATGGCTAAGACCCGCCATGACTCGCACATCGTAGAAAACCACTGCCATTCCTTGATATTGTCATGGTGAGATGTAAGTTAGATTCAAGCAGTTTCTCTCAACGATCTTTTAGAAAGCGACTCCCAAGATTATGCTTCCCTGATCACTACAATCGTAACCTGTTATCTTCCACGCATATCCGTGTAAGACGTGCTTCTTACTTTGTAATCTTCTACATCGAGTGCAACCCCACCGGGTTTTGTACAGAATGAACACCACTGTAAAAAAATTATTTTGTTTAACCAACTTAACTATCCGTTTTATTTGTTGCTGTAATTGGAATTCCTCAAATGATGTTTTTGTTATTTGATAAAAATATGATTTGATCCTGTCGTAGCAATCAATAAAGCTTGATGAAGCCTTCTTTAAATCCGCGTATTGTCACTTTTTTTTGGAAATAACTTTTCTATCGCATTTAAACAGGCGATTATCGTAATGCCATTGGGGAAACAGCGTAGATAGCAAATAATAAAGAGAAACCTGTAGTGAGAGACGTATTCGAATTCCTCTTTCACTGTAAATCCAGTATTAACGTGATAAGCACTAAAATGTTTGAACGACGGTCTGTACTGATTCTTAAAGGGCACAGAATGACAGTGTCTCTACTTACAATATAAAGCTTCTGAAATTAAGATTCAAAATATGGGTATTTTATTTCATTTATGATATCTCATTGTTTATTCATTTCAAACATTTATAAAGACAAATTCCTGCTTTTTTTATGACGACGTAATTAGGTGAAATGATAAGTGAAGTTATTCTGAAAAATGCATACAACTTTTAAGACAGAACTGTGGAATCCATAATTGACAATATTAAACATATTCACGACAGCATTTGGACTGGTCTCAAAGAATCTTGCGCTGATAAAAAGGATTAGACATGGATTTAGAAATTAAAAACGATTGAAGTAGAAATGAATACAAAGTGTGCACGTAAATAGTACGATGGGACAAGTTGTTGGCTTAGAGTTGGCTGTTAATGCGATACAAGAAGAAGAGGAGGAATGAAGAAGAATACAAAGAATGAGTGAGGGAAGGAATGAAGAAAGATAAAAAGAATGAGTGAGGGTACGAATGAAAAAGAATACAAAGACTGTGTGAGGAGAGGAATGAAGAAGATTACGAAGTATTAAGAGTGGAGGAATGAAGAAGAATACAAAGGATGAGTGAGGAAAGGAATGAAGAAGAATACAAAGAATGAGTAAGAGAAGAAATGAAGAAAGATACAAAGAATTAGTGAGGATACGAATGAAGAAATATACAAAGAATGAGTGAGGTTACGAATGAAGAAAGATACAAAGAATGAGTGAGGGTACGAATGAAGAAAGATACAAAGAATGAGTGAAGGTACGAATGAAGAAATATACAAAGAATGAGTGAGGGTACGAATGAAGAAAGATACAAAGAATGAGTGAAGGTACGAATGAAGAAAGATACAAGAATGAGTGAGGGTACGAATGAAGAAAGATACAAAGAATGAGTGAGGGTACGAATGAAGAAAGATACAAAGAATGAGTGAAGGTACGAATGAAGAAAGATACAAAGAATGAGTGAGGGTACGGATGAAGAAAGATACAAGGAATGAGTGAGGGTACGAATGAAGAAAGATACAAAGAATGAGTGAGGGTACGAATGAAGAAAGATACAAAGGATGAGTGAAGGTACGAATGAAGAAAGATACAAAGAATGAGTGGGGGTACGAATGAAGAAAGATACAAAGAATGAGTGAGGGTACGAATGAAGAACGATACAAAGAATGAGTGAGGGTACGAATGAAGAAAGATACAAAGAATGAGTGAGGGTACGAACGAAGAAAGATACAAAGAATGAATGAAGGTACGAATGAAGAAAGATACAAGGAATGTGTGAGGAGAGGAATGAAAAAGATTACAAAGTATTATGAGTTGAACAATGAAGAAGAATACGAAGAATGAGTGTAGGAATGAATTAAGAAGAATATAAAAAATGAGTGAGAGAAGAAATGAAGAAAGATACAAAGAATGGGTGAGGGTACGAATGAAGAAAGATACAAAGAATGAGTGAGGGTAGGAATGAAACAGAATATAAAGAATGTGTGAGGAGAGGAATGAAGAAGATTACGAAGTATTATGGGTGGAAGAATGAAGAAGAATACAAAAAATGAGTGAGAGAAGGAATGAAGAAAGATACCAAGAATGAGCGAGGGGGTAAAGAACAAGAATACAAAGAAGGATTTAGCAGAAGAATGAAGAAGAATACGAAGAATAAGTGTAGGAAGAAATGAGCAAGCATATGAAGAATCCTGTGAGAATGAGTGAAGAATAAGAATACAAATCGAGAGCGGGGAGGAAGGATGAAGAATAAGAAAAATATGAGAGAGGAAGAATGAAGATGAATACGGAGAATGATTGTGAAGGGGCGAATGAAGAAGAACAAGAAGAATAAGTGAGAAGAAAGAATGAAGAAAATTACGAAGAATGGGAGAGGGAGCAAGAAAGAAGAATACGAAGAATTATTGAGAGGAGGAATGAAAAAGAACAAAAGGAATCGAGTGAGAAGAAATGAAGAATACAAGGAATTGAGGGAGGTGAGGAATAAAGAAGAAAACAAAAATATCTGTGTTCGAAAGAATGAAGACTAATGCTAATAATCAAGTGAAATGAAAATGAAGACGAAGGATCGAATGCGATGAGGAAAAAATTAAAAGGTGGACCCGAATGAAAGCCATGAAAAATAAAACATTAGCAGTACGTCTGTTGGGCATTAAGAATTATAAGTAACCAGAAAGAAAAGTGAAAGAAGAAGCTTAGTGAGGAGTGTTGCGGAAGCGAACAATGCATGACCAAACAATGGAAGACAGAACTTCTCGCTGTTATTGTTACTACTATAGAGACTAATTTCTTCTTCCTCTCGGCAAACGTGAATTCAAGGAAAAGATATACATTGGATTTTGGGTAAATAAATTTACATAGATACAAAGCCATCAAACTACTACCCGTTGTTGCTGTAAAAGCAACAAAGTGAGAGAGGAAGAAAGAAAGAGAAAGAATGTTTAGGGGTTGCGTTTCCAGCCAGCAACTGGGTGTCGACATCTCAGTCGGGTTTCTGACCTTTGCGGCGTCTAATCGGGGTATTTATTATCAGTCGTACCATTTCCAAATCACAGAGCCTTTTAGCAGGAGTCATTTTTACTGGCCAATATATATTTCATTTTATCTCATTTAATACCGGAAACATGCGTTGAGCCATGATGCGCAGAGACGCGTTTTCGCATTCTGCTTTGGGTCGTCAAGCGGACAACATCCGGTTTATGTAGAAGTGTGTAAGAGACACGACAGGAGCAATTATGATGTCGATGAAAAACAAGTATGCTAATCGGGAATAACTGGAAAAAAAGAAGAAAAGGGAATAAAAATTGAATAAAAACGGGGAATAAAGAATATATCATAGTTTGGGTCTTTTAGAGGGAGTCATTTTTACTGGCCAATATACAGTTGATTTTAATTCGTTTAATACCGGAAGAATAAAGAATACCGGGAAATAAATAATATATCTGTAATCACAAATGTACGCAGGTGTAAGTTTTATTCAAATGAGAATACAAAGTTCGCATATAAGTGTCCTTTTATAGTCCCAGTAAACAGGAATAGCTTTCTCAAACGGGAGAGTAACAAAACAAGAGAAGCTCGGCTTGATTCGGTATCTGGCCACCCTCCCACAAGGGGTTGCATGTGGCACAAGGCCGAGTTTAACGTGGGTTTCCCGAGCCCGTAGGCTCGCTCCAAAAATGCCCTTAGAACCCGTATAAACGGGATCGGGTTGGTCAACCTCCCCGAACGAGGTTCTGCCCACAGGCGGCGCCTCGTCCGGGTTCCTCTCTGCTCAGAGGCAGAAAGTTCGACCGTCAAGCCGAGAAGCTCGGCTTTATTCGACCCTCTCTCTTGACAGGCGTAGTATACATAGTGTTAGGAAGAGTTCATTCTGTAGTTATAGGTAAGGACCCATGACAGAGTCGAAATATGAATGTTTTATTTGTAATATTTTTTGGATTAGTGGGTTGGTTGTACTATAAAACTATTGTTATATCCCAAACGTTCTTCAAAAGGCACACGCGTGCACCAATCTAGCAAAAAGTGAGCTTCAAATTTTGAAAACAATAACTTGCAAAAATCGATGTTTTCTAAAATTATTCGTTTCTAAAATTATTATTTTGCCTCTGCTCACGAATTCAGCTCCGAGAATACAAGGCGTGATTTACATTTTGTGAATTCTGTTACTAAATATTAGTTTACTAAACAAAATGCTTTTACAGAACACACACACAAAACACACACACACACACACACACACACACACACACACACGTTTAAATCGGCAAGACTAAAAATTATAGGAACAGACAAGTACATCGCACCCCCACCATAAACTGGCTAAAGCAATTGAAAATAATTCTTACTCTGTCCCTAGGTACCATCAAGCCAACACACATTAAACATTCTGTTGACTTAAAACAGCGAATAAGTAACATGAACATGGAAAACAATTTTATGGTAAGTTTAGATGTCAAAATATTATGCACATGCATAACCGTAAGAAAATTATGCATTAAATTAAGAAACCACTACCCAAAATCCAAAGAAATACTTTCTCAATTAGTTCACAGACTGTATAAGTTTGTGGACTGATTGAGAAAATTTTTACACACTAATTACTAACCACTGCTAATTCTCTGTCTACGAACAATTCTCCAAATAAATACTTGCTAATTCTCTGTCTACGAACAATTCTCCAAATAAATACTTGCTAATTCTCTGTCTACGAACAATTCTCCAAATAAATACTTGCTAATTCTCTGTCTACGAACAATTCTCCAAATAAATACTTGCTAATTCTCTGTCTACGAACAATTCTCCAAATAAATACTTGCTAATTCTCTGTCTACGAACAATTCTCCAAATAAATACTTGGTTTCTCTGTTTGTCCTCCATAAGCGGTGTACTTTTCTGCTCCTAGAATTTTTAGTGTCTGGCCTATTTAAACACATTATACGTAAAACGTCCACTTAATTCAGATATATAGATGACATCCGTCTAATATATACTTACAATGAAAATCAAAACATTATACCGTCCTGAAAAACTACGTCCAACAGCAAGGCCTCTGATCAGGAAGTTTTGATAAGCGTGGAACCACCTCTTAATTGCTGATGTTCCCAGGGGCGGTAGCACCTGTTAGGATCCCAGCTATGGGCAAATGGTTAACCCAGAAACGGAGGTAAAAAGCATTATGAAAGTGTAAAAATAGGTTTTAATACTAGAAATACTTATTACCAGAAATAAATTTTTCAAGGAAAAAAATCTATTACCAGCAATATATTTTTGAAAAAAAATATTACCAGAAATACATTTTTTTTAAATATTACTAACTATATATTTTTTATGAAAAAATATTATCAGAAATAGATTTTTGACAAAACAAAATATTACCAGGAATAAAAATGTTGTCGGCATTAAATAACCCATTGGTGTTGATATGCCGTAAAACAAACCAAACCAAACCAAACAACTGACAATG
>CAHIKZ030003722.1:2825000-2845000 GCA_903632075.3 Acanthosepion pharaonis
TTCTAGCGAGACAAGCTTGCTAACCATTACCCCACCTCGCGGTGACCAAGGTCATTTTCTAAGAATAGATTAGATGTGGCACAAGGCCGGAAGTATAGGGTACCCAGTAACGATCGAACTCACTATTCAGTCACAATTATAACAGGCGGAGGTGCTTATATATATATATATATATATATATATATATATATATATATATATATATATATATATATTACATGAATCATTCATACAAAAAACAAATATAGAGGTTAATGATTTAAAGGCGAGAATACATCTTCGCAAACAATTTCAATAAGGTACACTAAACCCCCAACCTGTATATGAATGATATGATCCCTGTTTATAAATTCTAGTTGCATAAGGTCTTTTTTAGTTTTTACAAGCTTTCGTCTGTTCCTACAGACATCTTCAGGTATGGAAATAGATTTGTTCTTGTTTTTTACTTCTCGGTAATATGAGGACAACGAAAATAGAGATGTAATCCGAAAAAATGCTATGAGAAAGGTGTTATTATTTTGGAACGTGCGGTCACAACGCTGAGTTTGAATTTTAAATTTTAAGGCTGTGCGTTTTTGTACAAACATAGTAATGGGAGAATTCTTTTGTACTAGTAGGTTTTCCGTCAATGTGGCATGAACTATATTCTTCAATAGTTATATATATATATATATATATATATATATATATAGATAAGATCATGGAGATAATGTCACTCATTACGGTGAGCAACTAATACACAGTGCGTTTAGTAAAATATACCTTTTAAATCCATATAATCATTTATGTGAATCCTTCGAGGATCTTTCCATATATATATATATATATATATATATATATATATATATATATGTGTGTGTGTGTGTGTGTGTGTGTGTGTGTGTGTGTGTGTGTGTGTGTGTGTGTGTATGCGCGTGTGTGTTTAAATTTTTAAAATATTACAATATTTAATTTTATTTTGTTTATAAATACTTGTTGCAAAATAAAATCACACTTTTCTTGATGAAGTCCGTCAGTGGACGAAACGCATCGAACAGATAAGCGTTCATTTTCTGGCAATGACACACACACACACACACACATATTAGGTTGGTGCAAAAATAATGACGTAATAATGTCGTTTTTGACGTATTTTTAATGTCAAAAAACGACATTAATACGTCATTATTTTTGCACCAACCTAATAGATAGATAGATAGATATGAGAGAGAGAGAGAGAGAGAGAGAAGGAGAGAGAAAGAGAGAGAGATAAAGAGAGAGAAAGAGGGAGCGTTAGACGCTACGTGGTGTGTCCCTTCAGTTCGCTAGAGATCATGTCTTAAAAATTTCTTTGTAGCTCTCAACATATTTTGCTTTCCGGAAATTCTGACCAAGCCAGCTCCGCCGTCTATTCACTCAATCTCACCGGCTAAGTTAGGCGTTTTTTTTCGCTGATCCTCTTACCTTTAATCTCTCCTGTGATTATCAAGTTTTCTAAGCTCTCGTTCCTCGTTATGGAACCCTTGAAGTTACAAATGTCTCTTCCATTCCCCAGCCTTTATATGGAGTATTAACCATGCCTTTTGCTGTTTCTTTCATCGAAATTAGTTCATGCAATGCACGCAGAAAAAGGTACTATTTATCTGATTATTTCTGCTTTCTATTAGGTTGGTGCAAAAATAATGACGTAATGATGTCGTTTTTGACGTTAAAAAATACGTCCAAAAACGACATTATTACGTCATTATTTTTGCACCAACCTAATACTTACGTCGCGCTTTTCTTCTATGTGCTAACATCAGCACATTATCGATCATGGCTCTCCACAATTTCCTGCTCTTTTGTAGCTCTTAGTAATTTTTTTCTTTATGTTATAACTCCTAAACCCTTTACTGCCAGCCATTTACACAAGTTCATTAGGTAGGTTATCCACAGCTTTTCTTCTGTCCCAATACCCTGCAATATTTCCTGTGTGTATCAATTTTCCCAAGCCCCCCTTTCTTCAATAAGTTCCCTTGACATTTCAACTACCTTTCTGAAGTTAAGTATATGCTTCCTTTTTTTTTTCCATTTTTTTTTTTTTGTAAACTTTCGTTGTTGCTCACATGTTCATTCCATGGTATTCTCAACAACCTTCCGTAGAACCAAATTTCTGTTGCTTCAAGTCTCTTATTCATTTGTGAAAAGATTGTCCAGCATCCATTGTCATATAGGAGGACTGATATTGCGTAACATTTCAGTGCTTTTTTTGTTTTTGTTTCTAACGAAATTTTTCTGTTTCTTGATACGTTGCTTAGGTTTTTGCGGGGGCTTCTTTTTCTGCCTTAATGCGCCTTCGGATTTCGTTATAGCACATCCCGTCCTCTGTCACAAAAAAAAAAAAAAAAAAAAAAGAAAAGTAAAATAAAATAAAATTTTCAAAATAGTTAAATTATTGTAATTACTTGATTTTGGTATCTCCATTTGTAATTTGCATGTTAAGCTTCAGTAAACACACAGTGGAACGTTTTGGGAGAGAGAGTAAAAGACAAAATTTATTAAGAGCTACAAAAGACAGGAAGTTGTGGTAAGCCCAGACAGTCAACATCTTGAAGTCAGTAGTATTAGTAGTGGTGGTGGTGGTGGAGGTAGTAGTAGTAGTAGTAGTAGTAGTAGTAGAAGAAGAAGAAGAAGAAGAAGAAGAAGGTGTTTATATCACGTATGTATTTTGATATTGTTAAATTAAATTAGGTGTAGAGGTGTTTACATTGGACATGTCTTTGAAGAGTGTTGAATTAATTATATTTTTTTTAAATTATTTGTCTGCAGTTAAGTTTCTGTAGAGCGTCAAAAGAATATTGAATCTGATTACGTATTTTACATTTGTTATGTGGCTGCATAAAACTGTGGTTGTTAATTTACTAAGCTTAGTTCTGTATGTCGAAAGGACAATATTGGAATATTTCCTGAGGACGATATGCATTTAAAATCACTGGCTTGTAAAGCTGTCTGCATTTCAATAGATCACTGGTAGGATGGGATTAATTAGAATAATTAGTGGCATAATTGTAGTCTTCTTTTGGTGGGAATAGTTTGCTTTATGCATTATGACAATTGATACACTCGCAGTTTTTTTTTTCTTTCTGGCTTTGAGATATAGTAACTCAAATCTGAAGAGAATATGTTTTATAGCGGCTTTATTCTGATGAATGCGTTCGTTCTGTTTGAAAACAACCGGAACAGGAAAGGCGAGCCGTAAAAAGCCAGTAATTTACAAAAGAGTAGTACGTCTTATCAATCCCTTGACTTCTCGTACACGTACGCGCATGCGCACATACGTGCAAATAAGTAAACAAACTGGTATCGATTCCTTTATTGCTGCGCCCGGACTTCTGCATTCTTATATATTGTCTGCTGTCCGCGGAGACAAAGCCTCCCGCTCCTGCTTATCGATTGGACGAGATTAGATGTACTAACAATATTGCATTTATGTATATTTCCCATCTTTTGTAGTGCAAAATATCAGGTCATTCAAGCGGGACTTGTTTGACTTAGTTCGCTTTCGTAAGACGAAAGGAAAGAGAAACAGAAACGTTATTAGCAGTAAATAAATAAATTAGCTTAGTGCAAAGTCATTCACCATCTGAAGATTGCCCATTTCTGCGGAGAATTATATCTCAACTTCCGATCGCTTCTTACCGGAAGTTAAAATCATATTGCTTCAACGAAGGGTTAGGGAACTCAGAAGTACAAATTTGGCGCATGAAATAAACCATTCCATGTCTTCCTCCAACCTATGCAGATTCTGTTTATATAAGCGCCATGTTTTCTCTTCAGTATGCCATGTTATTTCAAGACGTGTTTGCTCATGAGACTCCATAACTTGCTACAATCATGCCGCTCTCAGCCATGTTTGACTACTTACTATCTCTTTTAGTTCATATCTGCCATCCGTTTTCAAAAGCTCGTTGGGTGGGTTCCTAGGTGGTTTCTTATGCCCATCTCGCCTTCAATATGTCCTGTTTGTGTAAAATTCTCCAATCCTACTTTTCTCATTATGCGCCCTAGAAATTTCAAAAGTCTTTAAGTAAAAGTGTCTTTTTGTTTGTTATTTTACTTTAAATCTTTTGTCATTTCGCTCTCTTCCCCACCCCGGGAAATATGTAAATTATGGCTAGGTATGTTTTCTGTTATTAGTGGGATATATTCAACTTCATGAAAGCCCTGATTTTAAAATAATGTTCCCCTATGCAAGACCCAAGAGACACTCGTGGTAGAGGGTTATAGAATAAGAGACACGGTTCGTGAGGATATGTGGGAAAGCTAGAGGTTAACCCTATACTTGAACAAGTTAAGATTGTAGTGATCGGGGATGTATTCTATTTTGAGTTAGTCCTACAAAGCAGCAGTTTGTGGGAAGAAGCTGCTCAAGTTGAAATTGCATCTCATGAATGGAATAAATGAGCCGTACACTACAATGTCTTACCTGTGATTGTTATAACTGGTGGCACTATGCAATCTAGTTTTAACTGAATAATGCAAGAGCAGAAAATGGCTTGCGTCGCCTTGTCCAAGGGAATAAATAGGGTGTAAAATATTTAATTACCCACAAGGATGCTGAGACACTTTTAGAATCTATCACGACTAGAAAATAACGACTGGCAACTTCCGCCAATATATAACAGCAGTACTCCATCTTCGGCCTGATCTGGCCCATGTAAGGTTAGAAGATAGTACTTGGAGTTAAGTACGGGGCACCTCGACGTGGTGTAATGGTTAGAAAGCTGGTCTTGCTAGATCAATTACGACTGAGTAGTGAGTTTGATCCTCACTGGGTGCCCCATACTTTCGGCCTTGTGCCACATCTAAGCCGGGCTTAGAAAAAAATAACATGGCTAACTTGGTTAACAGTCTAACTCTCTGTCTTCGAGCGGAGAGGAACCCGGACGAGGCTCCGCCGAAGGGTAGAGTCTCGTTTGGAGTGGTTGACTGCCCCCGAACCCGTTTATGCGGGTTCAAAGAAGGAATATTTTTGGCCGAGCCTACAGGCTCGGAGATCCCACGTTAAACCCGGCCTTGTGCCACGTGTAACCTTCGTGGGTTGGGGGGGTAGCTAAATATCATTTGGATTTGAGTACGTAGTGCAGCGTTACAGAGAACCAACCATCTTGCATCGTTAGCGATTGATTATATGTACGAGTTCCACTTGAATTCTGGTTTGAGCTTAATTCCCAATAGGAGCTCAAGTTATGCGGTTTCCCTGGGCGAAAAGCCTTTCATAGAACCAGGTGAATGTTCAGGGTCTGACATATCATCGAAAGGGTGCAAAGTACATAATCAATATAAACAAGTGACTAACTACTTAGTATATTCATCTAGATGAGCGAAAGCCGAAACAGTAAAAAGATAGCAATACTTATATTCTGTTCATACCAAAAAAAATAGTATATGGTGTTTCAGTCAAAATATTTCATTTTGCTTTATTCCAAACTATTATTCTCTCTCCAAATTCTTTGCGTATAATGTAAGACATCTCAACGGAACACATAAAAGTCCGTATTTTGTTTTATCAATTAACAATATTTTAGAAGGTAATTGGGCTACAAGAATTGATAGATTGAATTTTGGGATAATTTTACAGTCATTATCGTGATTAGGTATTATTAAGTATTATTATCGTAATTAAGTATTTCGAAATCTGGTTTTTATTTGAACAGAGAAAAATATCCGAAAATGTGAAAATTAATTTTAATGCGAAAAAATCCGTAATTTAAATAAAACGTAGAAAATATATTAAATTGTTGATCTCAATTCTTGAAGTTATTGAACTTATTTCGTTAGATGCCAACTCAGAAAAGTGATTTTTTTTTTAATATCTAAAGTGAAGATGTATTTTTTCTTTTTTTTTTTTTGTTTCGATTCGTCAAGTAAACACGTAATCGAAATCCTGGATTTCGGCTTCAGTTTGAACACCAGCCAGTAGTACCATTCGGAAAAAAATCTGGCCACAAGGACGCTGAGACATGTAAGATCAACCAAACTAATCAAAAGATTTGACAAGAAGTTTCTCTTCTTTCCTTCTGTGCCATGTCTCTTCAGGATGTGGAGGATCATGACTATCAAAAAGTCTTTGGCGTTTTTTTTTTCTATAACTTTTGATGAGTTTGGTTTTCATAATAACTTTGAATGTCCGATGATATCTAGATTCATATCGGTTATTATATCGTAACATTTGCTGAGAACTGCATGTAAACAATTATATGGCTACGAAATTTGCGATGCAAGTGAACTTAGGAAAAAATTACGAGATTTTATTCTTACATATTGGAACGATAGAGAGGAAGTTCAACTAAAAGATGCAAATAATAACGTGAACGAAACTGACAAACGAGCGAATGACACTGTTGCTAACCACGAGAAACAAGCAACAGCCAAATCTGGAACGCATAAGAAAGAATTGAAGAATTAAACACTCACAAAGCTTGCTGAAGGAAAGTGTAGCAAGGATAAACAGCAATAAAACTACTTAATGTCTAGAGGGAAACGAATGTCAAAAGGAAGATAGTAAGTTAAATTGTAAGTGAATATGAGTTATAGAAAAAAAAAAACGCCAAAGACTTTTTGATAGTCATGATCCTCAACATCCTGAAGAGACATGGCACAGAAGGAAAGAAGAGACAATTCTTGTCAAATCTTTTGATTAGTTTGGTTCATCTTACATGTCAACCGTTTTGAGTCATTTAATGTCGAAATTAGCTTTGATCACCCAGTTAGGGTTAAGCTCGCTACGAAACGTGTGTGGCGAGAGACAAAAGATATCTCCTCTTAACCTAAAACAAAAATACCAATAAAATTAATTATAACTATTCACGAGAACTAGCAACAGTCACGTGTTCTGACGAGACCCGCACGAGACATCGTTAGGCGGGAAAGTGAATCTACTTTCTGCTCCGTGGAGTTATAGAAACAGGACGCACACATTTCAAGCTTGTGACAAGTACACAATTCATATTGTTTTTTGGTACCTTGTATTTTGTAAGTAGATACATGCTAACGTTGTCATAATAATTTTGAATATAATCTCTCTCTCTCTATATATATATATATATATATTTCATACGAAAGTTTTTGAGTTTTTGAACTTTTCATAAATTTCTGTTGTAGTATTCACTTCAAATGATGTCGATGTTTCTTATCTAGTACAACACATCATTTACGTTAGCAGCGCCAAATATTACCACATATCCCATGGTTTGGTGACTCAAATTTTGACTTTCTGCTATAAAGGTACACAACCTTTATAAATTTTTGACAGAATAGTTTTAGACTGATAAATACCGTTCGAGGAACGTCTTTCTGAAGTAATATTTCGCCAGTTAATCTTGGAGTTTATAACTAATGCGATGAATTCGGTTCTTATTGACCGTCCAATATTTATAGACTTAGATCTAAGTAATTTTTTGGAAACATTAATTTGGGAATTTCGTTGGCAGTAGTGATTAAGTAAACACCACTGATAATCTCAATCCTCATTTCGCCGTCCAGAATATTGACCTTGTGCCAAGACAAACAAAACTTAAACTAGTTAATTTATTAAAATTGTTTATTTAATGTAATTAGAGAAAGCCGTTCAGGTAGTAAATTGAATTTAAAACTCAGTATATGTAAAAATCTGGGTTAATGCAAGGTTGCGGTTACATCACGTTGTAGTACCGATTCCCGTGCGACCACCGATGTTAAGCAACGTCGATCCCGGTCAGTTACTATATGCGTGACCGCTTGAAGTACCAGGTGTTGTAAGATTGTGCGGGTGTTGTAATAAATAATGGCTCGGAATATTTAATCGGAGAGTCGAATTCTAATTTCGTTGAGTTTGTTATATTCACTTACGCACGAATATCGGTGCCTGTACGATCACAGAAGTTAAGCAACGTCGATCCTGGTCATTAACTAAGTGAATGACAACTTTGAAATACCAGATGCTGTCATCTTATGCTGACAGCACTTGGTGTATATAATGGGTTGGAATTGAATGTCGGGGCCAAGTTTCCATTTTCAGGGGTTCGGCATATTCACATATGCTGTAATACACTTATTATAGCTTAATTAATTGGATCAATAAAATATTATTATTATCTCCAAATACTTGTTATAATCTAATAATATTTTATGGCTATAATAAACTGCAAATATTGATAAACCGTAAAAACACAAAGCAATCATTCAATCATATAATAGTTAGTAAACTTGTCTCCCTAGATCATTGAACAGTGATTTCAATACGAATTTGACGCTCTATGATTTAGGCCTTGTGCCACACGTACATTATTTAAATCCCTACAGTGGGCCAATTTAACTCGGTATCAACTACGGATCTAAATTCTCTAAAAATAATCATAATGATTTCTGAAAATTGCTCATTTTATATGAATAGTGTTTATTTTAAAATTGAGGTTTATAGAATCTGGAGAAAATTGAGGCAATAAAAATTTCATTCTACAGAAGGACATTGAGTATATTATGAGCAGAATAGGTGAGCATCGACGAAGTGTGAGAGAAAATGGACGCAAAAAGAACATTTATGTATAACATCAGAAAGAGAGAGTTGAAATATTTAAGAAAAAGACATTGAAAATTTAACACGCGCAGGACATATTGAAGGCAAGTAGGACAACTGCGCATAACACAGATTCATTAGATAGACGAGCTTGTGCAAATAAATGGCAGAACATGGTTTAGTAGAGATAACAAAAAGACAAAATCTAATAAGAGTTACAAAGGAAAATAAGTTGTGGGGAGCGATGGAGAGTTTACAGAATAATTTTATTTTGGTTCGCAATATCTTTGAGATTCTTTGCCTTTCGGCTTGAAAGTAGTATTCTATGAAGTCTAGACCTAGTGGGCCATTTCTCGGGCATTATATTTCCCAAGGCGAAGTGCCAGGATTAATTCCTGTCGTCTGAATCGTCCCAAGAAGGGAAATGTCGAGAGATCTGGATTATTGGATTTTTTTTTTGTATATACGCCTAGAATTCTCACATTAAACTCGGTCTATCATTTGAATAGGCGTGCGGTTAAATAATCTTGTTTAACACATAAAGTTAATGGTACGACTGAATTATTTCCTTCCTGTTACCATCAGAGTTGATTATGATGGTTTCTTGTTTATTTTTTTTTTCAAATAATTCTATGTGGGAAACGATTATTTTGTTTCAATATATCAACCTTTTATCTGTATTTCATAATTTGCAACATTACCACCGGTATGACTATTTCAAACGTCACTTGTATTTGATACAATATGGTTTATCACTTTCAAACTCTCTATGTTGGATTAGTAATGTATTTGATTACTTAGACTAACACAAAATTAGCAAAATATGTTTTCCTTGCTTTTTGGAGGGTAGACAGCTAGATTAATGGGCATGACAATTTATTCTATATTCGAAATTTCCAAACAGTAATATTTTATTAAACAATTCACCTCAAGCAAGGCGAGAATTTCCCGTAGACGCAGGAGGTTACTGGAAGTTAAACAGATTGAGAAGCTTTTAGAAGGAACCGGAAACCTAATCCAAAACAGTAAAAAAAGGGATAAACCTCTACTCCTGTTCAAAAGACCAGGGAGCATATGAGTCGGGTGATAAACAAATCTAGATTATTGTTTTAATTTTCTATTGTTATATTCTTGTGATCGATTGAATCTGATTGATTTTTTTTTGCGTCGTATCACTCACTTGCAGATTATTTAAAGCAATAAACTATTTTTAGATTGTAAGAATTTTTTTTTTTAGAGATAATAATATAGTACTAATATAACTTGTATTAATGAACCAATAGCTGAAGGAAGAGAGTTAGATTCATATTTTCCCAAACGTACACGCCTGGAATTGGAACTCGTCACTCTGATTTCCAATTCCAAGCCGTTATCAATTAAACCACACACACACACACATTCAAACGTACAGCATCTGGTATTAGCCAAGCGATCTTGTGATCGAAGTTATGACAAGGGTAACAAAGAAATATACAGCCAGATTTAAAAAGGTTAATTTTCTATAATTACTCTTGTTTAAGGAGAAAACATATTTGACTACTACTTATTCTATGAAATCTTCAGATAGGTAGATTTTGTTTTTTATCAGACGCGCTCACCTAAATCCCTCGCTTTTTTATTTCTTATGAGTTGAATAATCCCTATTCTTCCTTAAATTATTTTAACCAGTAATAGCCTTTTCAATTCCTCGAACGTATATTCAAATAAATTTTCCTTATATAACAGTTTTTCGGCAAATTTGTTCTACATTTCAAAGAATATTATCAATAATCTGGAGAAGAAGTAATGTCAGTTTTCTATAAATTATTCACATTGGTATTTCCTTCTCTGTGATTTATATGACGTGATATCAGTCTCCTTTACTTTGGGAGAATTTCATTTATAATTTTGTGAATTATTTATGCTCATGAACTTTTCATTGACGGTTAAATGAAATTAAGATATTTTTAATGGGGGAACAAAGAACAATAGTATATTCTGTTGTTCATCATGACGGTCGTCTTCGAGTATAGAATCCAGAGGTTAGCAGTGAATATTTCGAAGACAGTAGGAAAGCGTAGTTCAGGTTAGCAGTGGATATTTTGGTAAAGTAGCAGAGCGTAGTTCGTCCTTCTGTTTCTCTTCGCCTGACAAGCTGGCACTGGATATTCGGGTAGAGTAAACAAAATGGCCGCCTTTATACAAGACGGATTGAATGTTCTACGTCTTCTGATTGGTTAACCTTCTATTGGTGGACTATAAAGTGGGTTAAGTCATCTGAGCTAACTCACTAGTACATATTATACACAAAAAACTGTAACATATTCGACAATTTTAATTTCCCCCATTATGAGCATTATTATATGCATTATATGCATTATATAATAACACCGTATTTCACGGAAGGAACGGTATAGCTGAAAGGTGAAGTATTGACAAACATGCCTTGTTCTCAGAGACAGTTTTATGCCACTAAATCACACAGGAATCTGTATATACATATTTATACGTGTCTCACACAGAGAAAATATAGCCCATATCTACACAAGAAGGAGAGTGAAAGGAGAATGAAGAGACATATTTTTATATATAATATAGAGATTCTTCTGTGTTTCTGGAGAAGCCATATTTAGAAATCCAGATTCAAGTGGGCTAAATTCATCTACTATGTCTCAGAACGCGAGTAAATCAAATTCTATTTAAAACTTACTCTCATTTGGCTACTTATCATGTTTATAAGTAGGAGCAGTCTATTATCACGGTAGTAGGGAAGAACAGGAAGTATGTTGAGTCATAAACTACAACTAAAAGAGAGTTGAATAACGCAAAAACTGCTATGACTGTTCCGCAAAGATATCCACAAGGAATTCCGTTTTGAAGATATAAACACTAATTATCTGAATTCGTATTAGCAATATAAGAAGGGTCTTGAATTATACTGCATGAATCCGAGGGAGAAGCAAAATCATTCAGATAACAATATAAAGAAAGTCGTCAGCTAATGTGCCGTGGGTGAGACACGCATATGGGAAATGATCTGAAATCAGAGATGTTCACGTCACCGTCTTGTGTTTGTATGTACCATTATACTAAACACTATTATTTTTTCCCGCAGCTCGAAGTAGGGGGCGCAGTTTATTAATTCAAGATGACGTGCGAAGTGGGTTTGCTTTGGAAGTTACCTTTCTTAGCTTTTTCCTAAAGAGACACAACCTACAAGGCAGCAGATGGTTTTTGAATCCAGAGTTTTTCTTCTTCTAGATAGGTTGCCTACCATGGCTATAGGGCTAAATTTGTACTGCCATTTACCTATAGCTCTCATTTATAGTACCCGATACTCAGTGGTGAAGTACCTTTCAGCACAGTATTGCGTTAACGCATTGATTTATTGACTGATTCGTTTTCCACGGCTTATCAAACCACTTGCACCTTATTTAAAGCCGGAAAATATTTTTTAGGTTGCGAATTTTCTTATTTTAGTGATACAAGTCTACTGATTAACCCATATCGGGGGAAGAATTGTATAGGCATGTAAGGGAATGCAATGAACTTGAACTCGAACTCGAAATCGAACTCAAACTCGAACTCGAAATCGAACTCAAACTCAAACTGGAACTCGAACTCAAACTGGAACTCGAACGCGGCTCTCCGATTCTTCAACATGAGCTGCATTACATTACTCCACCATGCCTCCGTATAAAGCATAAAAACAAGCATATAGTATTAATTGGTGTTGTAGTTTATAGACTGTATTTGCTATCACTCCCGGAAGGTAAGGGATATGAATACAGCGAAATAGCAAGGATTGTACGACAATAATATCAGATCGAGATATCTTAAAACTTCAAGAAATTTTTTTTTTTTTTTATTGCATGTTCAGTTGCACGTAAGTGAATATAACGGACCTGACAAGAATTTGAACTCGGCACTACGGTTTTCAATTCCGAACCTTTATCCGTTATACCTCTCGTACATCCAAGCTTGGTATATCCAAGTGGTCACCCATCTAGGAACTGACAAGACTCGATTTTGCTTAATCTCAAGAAAATTGAAATTTACATCTTGATTATGTTTGTTGAAAGTCCTAAAGTGATGTGGAGATTTATCTGGTACAGTTCTTTATTTGTGATTGTATAGCGCCACTTCATAAGGTTTGAAGAAATATGGTCCTTTCTAAGATAAGATGCATCTGAACGAATTTGGCGCCATTGCATGTCATTCATATGAAGGCCAATTAAGAACATGAAATGAGGTCATAGGTTAATGTTTTTCATTTCATATGCCTTCTTAGGTGAAACTCCTCTTCGCGTAGTCTATTCTAATTTCAATATTCTTCTTCTTATTATTATTGATCTTATGGCCGAGTGTTTAGAACGTTCGCATTCTGACCATGAAACCCGAGTTCGAATCTCACCATGGTCGATTTGTCAGTAAAAAGACTTCCTGATATATTGGACTGGAGGGATCGATCTCAGCGTGTGGCACATTTGCCTGAAAATCGTACCACGGGTTGACCCAAGCCTTCTGAGTGAAATTCGGAACCCTTGGATGTCGTCGACTGCTGTGCCAGCACGAAGTCACTAGTCATCGTGGCCGACGGCTTGAGTGCTGATCATATTCAAATTGTGGATCACTTAGGTCTGCTTAGCATAGTTGCAATATAAACCACAGTTGGGGCCTGTAGGTGTTGAATAAACACAAATGCACCTTCAATAGGAAATGCTCCATATACCTACGCATGTAATGCTTAACTAATGAACTTGGAATCAGTTAACCTCATATTGCAAAATGATCAAAATCCCTAAAAAAATGCTGTAAAAATACAATGTGTAGAAAACATTAATAACTTTACATGAAATCACAAGTTTACTAAAAAAATCATACAACATAAAAAATCTATAAAGGTCCAGAAACGTAAAGGAAACAATATATAAATATAAAATAGACTTAAAATTAAAAATAACATAGTAAATACAGCTCTGGTTCACCGGACACTTGGGGATCACATTTCAATTTTGAATATGCAGTGTTAATTTAAACACGATTATAATTTTTTTTCTCCACGTTCACATAGATCTTTACTAATAAAACGTATTGAATGGGAAGAATTCTTTTTCGGAAAATATGGTGGTAAGCTTAAAAAAAAAAATGAAATTTCTGATACGCTGATTGCTTCAACATTTTTGTCGACAACTTGCAACACATACGCAATTACCTTCTCAACAAACCATGTAACAAGTGAATCTATAAATTTATGCCGCGAAGGTAAGGCTATAAATTTTGTGGCTGGTGGGTTTTGTTTTATATTTTATTAGCCGGATGTGTGTAAATTGAACGGATGTTGACAAGTAATGTTATCCATTATCTCATACCTCTGTTCTTCTCTCACATTTTGACTGTATAACTTCTTCATTTTCTTATTTTTTTTTGTTTGTTTTTCACCCTGTTTTTTTTTAGCTCTTATACAGTTACCTATGGAAAAAATGTTTTAAAGAAGAAATGTATATTTTTTATTGCATATTCTAATGCTTCCAAAAAGAATTTTAATGCATCGCAGTTTTATGCCTTCCCATCACTTCTTTTCCTTATTCTCTCTTGGTACCTAACTAGCATATCCCTCTCTACCAATGCCATTCAATACCTTCTATTACCCACGCTTATCCAAATCCAAATCTGAATCCACGTCTTTCTCACTCCTGTTGAAAGAATCCCTCTCTAGTCGTGTATGTCTTCAGAAGTGTAGCCGTACTTCTAGGTAGGCTTGGCAATTTGCGGAGTGATATGGCTATTTAATCCATAGTTGAAGATTTTGAATATAGATTTGCCCTTCTCTTAGACCTCTGTCTAGCTTGGACGAAAATCTGGGCTGGTTTTTGTTGCTGAGTGATTTAATGGTCCAAAATACTTTCAAATATTAGAGAAAGAACTACTCCCACTATTTGAAACTAATCAGATTGACAAGAATGTCTGCCTTTATCAAGAAGATCGAGAGCCATATCGTTCAAGTAAAGTAGCAAAGGACTGGAAAGAATTGCAAGGAATCAAGTCACTGCCATGGGTAACCTAAAGTCCTTATATGAATCCAGTAGAGCACGTTTGGGAACACCTTCACCGAAAATTTTGAGAGCGTTCAACCAAAATCATATCAGTGGCAACCCTTAAAGAAACATTGTTAAAGGAGTGACAAAATATGGATCAGACGATTGTTGATAGCTTGATCAAATCCATGAAAAATCGAATAAAGGCACTGAAACTAGAAAATGGAGGACCAACTCTATACTTGTTCCAAATACTGTTTATCTATGTAGGGATTACGTCATTAAATTTTGAATTTGTATGTAGTTTATTTTTCCTCGCTAAAAACTTTTCGTAGGCCACTATATACATAAACATTTATCTAATAATATATATAGATAGATATATTTTTTCAGTTAATACAAATATTCTTATCCGAAATCCTGATGACTGAGAAATTAAAAGGAAAGAGCAAAGTTGACTTCCGCTAAATATTGTGAAGTTAATTAATTTTGATTCAGTAATTATTGCCTTAGACAACTATCGGGTAATTGATTGGCAAAAATTCTCTTCTCATTTATATACGTTGAATTATATATTGTTACGCTTAACAGCAGGCATGATTATACTTATTATTTCATGTTATTTATTAATAACTCTCTCCAGACCGCTATGATTATCATTGATTTCTAAGACTTAGTACCGTGTTATACTGAAACACCCAGTCTAGTACAATCAATGAAGTTAAGCCACGTCGAGTCTAGTCATTAACTAGATGTGTGAGCGCTTGGGAATACTAAGTGATTTTAGCTTTGGTTTAATTTACAGGACATGTGTCAATAACTCATTATTATCTCGAGAAATACTTACAATCTATAAATATTTACTTTAAATAACCTGCAAAATCTGTCTATATTTCTGAAAAGAAGCATTATGTACACTATATACATTGTTCGTACTATCATCCTCATCTTTGTTGCCATATTTATCACAACGTTTAGGCCGTTGTACGCTCGGGCCTTCTTCAGGTGTTCTTCTAGTTCCACGTGCCATGTCAAATGGATGTCAGTTATCAGTTGCCGACGCGTTTCGTCCAAAGTGGACGAAACGCGTCGGCAACTATTACAGTTTTCCTATTGTCATTTATATTTATAAATATTGTCTTTTTCTACAGGTTTACTCTGAGAAATTTTTCACACACACACACACACACACACACACACGCACACACACACACACACACATATATATATATATATATATATTGATTTTCAAGATTAGCTTAGATGTGGCACAAGGCCAAAAGTATAGGACACACTGTAACGATCAAACTCACTACTCAGTCGTAATTGTTCTAGCGAGCCAAACTTGCTAACCATTACACTGCCCTTGAGGTGCCCCCCCCCATATATATATATATATATATATATATCAGTGGAATGGGTACCTCACTCGCCTGACCTAAACCCACCATATTTTTTTCCTCTAGTGGTCCTTCAAGGACAACATCTACCAGGGCAACCGTAGCACCATTGCTGCATTAAAGACAGCCATAACTAAGAAGATTCAAGCGATCAGCCTGCAGCAATGTGCAAACGTTATCAGCAACCGTAGCTTCAACAGGACATCTAGAGCATGTATTCTAGGGTTCCTCTTGACAATTTTGGTTCATGTTTGAGACAAAATATTTATTGATTCTAAAAAGTTATCCTTTTACCTTTCAATAAATCATCGTAGACTTGATTTGTGCCCGATAATTTTGTTTTTAAGAACTGTATTTTTGTCTATACACATCAACTGCTTCGTTGTGTGCCATTATGTGAGTGTTTGTTTGTGGGGGCTGTATGTGTTTTCAAAAAAAAATCCTAAATATGAAATTAAAATATGAATCGAATTTAATCGTATGATACGACTAAAACTTGCGCAGAGAATGCAAATTATCCCCACTGAATATAATTTTTCCTTTTGTAGACGATTCATCGTTATTCACAAAATGAAAACGACCATCTCATCAAAGTCAAATAGTTGGGGGTAGAAAAATGAAAAGAAAAAAGTTTTTAATATTCCGGTCGGCTGGAAGCAATACTTAAATCATAGGTTGGTTTAGAAGACTTTGATATGTATTGAAAAGTATGTGTGCGTGTATACATTGTTATATTTCTTTGGTTCAATAATACGGATCTATTACCTGCAGATACATAAGTGTGCATATATAAATATAGACTTACCTATATAGGCATATTTAGTTGTTGAAAGCTTCTAGGCCCAACCAACTTCATATATTCTGAATAAATGTACAAATATCAGAATTTGATTTGAAAGACATTTTGGTCGGGCAGAGAAATTGTCATTTCGGATTCTCGCACATGTTTTAATGATATGTATATTTTAGTGTTTGACTCCACACTCACACGCACAAACATCCACGCATACACCCGCATAGAAATATCTGCACACACACACACTCATTCACACAAACACGAAGATTATATATATATATATATATATATATATATATATATATATATATATATATATATGTGTGTGTGTGTGTGTGTGTATACACACACATATATGTATGTATGTTTGTTCAGGCGTTTTTACGTGTGTACATACTGAATATATATAGAGATTCTCTTTCTCTAAAAATTCTTACACATGACATATATATATATATATATATATATATATATATATATATATATATATATATATTTGTGAGTGTGTGTGTGTGTGTGTGTGGTGTGTGTGTGTGTGTGTAAATATAAATGTGTTCGTATATATAGACATTCATTGACAAATTACACATAAATGTCAGCAATTTTACTTATAAATATTACACAGATATATATGTCGGTGTATACACACAATCGCACAAACATATACATGACAAACTCACAAATATTCAAATATATGTATAGATTGTATGAAAGAGATTATATATATATATATATATATATATATATATATATATATATATATATATATATACAGGTACGTATGTATGTGTGTGTTTATATGCACATGTATTTATGTCTCCTATATACATTAGTTTGAAATTTATTTTTGTGTAAATGTTTTCTTTAGGCTTCAAATTTTTATTCTATTCATACTGATTTTTAAAGCACTGTTTTTTTGATTTCCGAAGATTCATACTCAAAAATCTTATTCAAATCAAAAATGCAAAACGTGGCAAGAAAAACGCGCCAAGCAGATCTTCAGGCATGAAAATCAACATTACGAATATATAGAGAAAATATTAATATTCAGTCAGGGACTCCTACATATATATAGGCAATCACCTACGTACCAGAAGCTTTACTTTCTATATTATTGTCAATGTACACATGGACGCATGCGCAAATGCTCACGTACAAATATACATACATGCATACATATATATATATATATATATATATATATATATATATATATATATTATAGTATATATAAATAGATGTGTATAAATATATATATATGTGTGTGTGTGTGTGAGAGAGAGAGAGAGAGAGAGGTAAAAAGAAAGTTTAAGAGATAAATGTGTTATCATTCAATAGAAAGATGGGGGTTCATGAACCTGAACTTTAGTATATCTAGAAACTTGTATATGTATGAATGTGCACGGTTTAAATTTTCCATTACGTAAATTAATTACACAATATTGTTCTGATATATATATATATATATATATATATATATATATATATATATATATATATATATATATGACAAATATATATACATAAATACATACAGATATATATATACACACACACTCACATATATATATATACACACACTCACATATATATATATACACACACACTCAGACATATATATATATATACATAAATACATATATATATATATATACACCCACTCACATATATATATACATAAATACATACAGATATATATATACACACACACCACATATATATATATATTTATATATATATATATATATATATATATATATATATATATATATATATATATAGATAATATTAGTGGAAAATATACATACATATGCAAAATATATATAAAAAAAATACCCATACATGTATATTTTCAGAAAAAAATTTCCAAGAGGAAGAATCCAGGTAGAACTCAATGTCCAGGACAGAGTAAGGATATAATAAAAAAGGCTTAAAACTAATATTCCATGGTCATAATTTATTCCATTGGAATCGTAAATACGATCCAAATCATCAGACTTGAATTTGTAGGTCTGATGATTTGGATCGTATTTACGATTCAATGGAATAAATTATGAATGGAATATATAAGACTATTTTTATATATATATATATATATATATATATATATATATATATATATATATATATATATATATATATATATATATATATATATATATATATATATATATATATTTAAATTAATAGCAAAATGTTTGTAACCTTTCTGATTGAATTTACCTTCAGCATTCCGACTATAGTGTTTCGTAGACGGACCTGTCCGTCCACTTGCCAGTGGTTATCAACAATTGACTTATTCTTCTCGATTTTTCTTTTGTATATGGACTTATAATTGGTGCAAGTTTTTTTTTTTTTCATAATCTATGAGCATTCGCGAGCGTGCGTTCAAGGGCTTGTCCGCGCGAATGTGTTCGTACGCGTGCACCTATGCACCCGTATTTGCTCGGATATGCGTATGTATAGGGTGCGGTTATTATTTGTCCTTTTGGCTGTATTTTTCACATATTGCACTCACTCCTTAGCTTTTTTTTTTACTCTTTTTTTTCTTCTTTTTCCTCATTTCTTTCAGTTGTAGCCATTTGTTACTATTGGGTTTTCAGTGTTTAGTTTTTTAGCTTTCAAATCTTTTCTTCAATTATATTTTCATTTTTAGCATAAATAATTGATTTTAATGCCTAACTAATAAAGTACATATTTATATATGCATTCAATTGATTATCATTCGGCTTTGTTGCTCTGTTAGTTAAGATTTATTGAAGTATTAATTGTAAGAGATTAGTTCTATAATTGTTTTATTATTTATTATTGTTTGATTTTATGCGCCAATGCCTGTAGTTATACGTTGGCCTGTGTGTGTCTCGGTGTGTGTGCAAAACGCACGGATGAACACGCACATGAATGAACACACACACCCACACAAATTTCTCCCGAAGAATGGCAAAAATGATTCTAAGACGCAAATGGCTACTGCGAATGATCAAGAATTAAATGATTCTAGAAGTATCAGGAAAAATCCTAATCGTTAACTATAAGTAAGCGATAAAAGTCTGTTGTTCAAAACTTCAAAACACCGGAAAGACGTGCGAACGGAGTTCTAAGCGAAATTATCGAATATTGAAGAATAAAACCAAAATGTGTTTAAAGGGATGGAATCAATTATAAAAAGGCAACCATTAAAAAGGAACATGGCCAAAATATACTGGCCGTTTTTGGATATTAAGAATATACCTATTATGCGCAACTGTTACACCATGCCGTACAACAGCATT